>CAUYRT010104514.1:0-38877 GCA_963574885.1 Lepilemur ruficaudatus | reverse complement strand
AGGAAACATGAAGAATCAGACAGAAAAATCGCCTCCAAAACCATTCCCATGTGTGCACAAAATGGCCATTTTCTTTGAAAATGTGTGGGAAATTCCATTTTCTTTGAAAAATTTCCCTCTCAGATCAGGTTGGCGGTGAGGGGTGGGGGGGAAGCATTGGAGAAGAAGGTAAATTCGACTAGTTGAGCACTTTCTCAGTGAAATGATTTGAAAAACAGAATCCCCTTAAATAAAATAAACAACAGAGTCTCAGCAAATAATCCTTCCTGGAGGTTTTCACACCAAAACAAATATGGGAATAAACTTATGAGAGGTTGTCAGGGTCAGAGTTATGACACTAGCCAGGACTATCCGCAAGTCCATCCATGCATCCTGCCATCCACGCATCCATTCATTCATCCACTCAAATAACAAACCAAGAAGTACTTACTGAATGCTTACTTTGTGCTAGATCCTGCTCTTGGGGCTTGGAGGCTACCACAAGGACCAAGGCAAGCTGTCTGTCCACAAGGAGGGTGAGAGGAAGGAAAAAGTTTGGAGTATGTGCTCTCCTTAGCACACCAGAGACCAGATGGGTCTATCTATGCAGCACAACTAACTCCAGCACCCTCGCCCTTGTCTTAGAAAAATTATATACTTAAGGTAAATGTGTTAATTCCCTTAAGGCTTAGCAAATGTACCAAATCTGATAGCACACAATTTGTATACTAACTTTAACTCTGGCTTCTTTTTATTGTTCCTACCTTTGTTTTCTTTCCACCCTGATTTATTGACTGAAGTTTTATCCTGTGTACTTTAAATATTGTTATAAGCCACCTCTAATAAAGAGGTCTAAATTCTTAAAAGATAAACACAATGTACTAGATCACATAGTAACAGTAACAAAGACGGTTATCACAGGTAACTTTCATTGAAGGTTCATATGTGTCAGGTACAATTCACAAGTATGTTCTCACTTATTCTTTACAAACATATTTTGAGATTATTGCAATCATTATCCCTATCATAGATAAGAAAAACAAAGCACAAGGAATTTATGAAACATACTAATCGATAGTGGGGCCCAACTTTGAATCTATAATCTTTGCTTATGGTAGGGCTCCAGGCACTTGGGCTCTCCAGATCTCCTGATGGGACAGGAGCCCATTTCTTACTGGTCTGACTTACTGGGCTCTCCCTATTTTTTTTTTTTTTTTGACTTTAGGACTCTTTGGCTGTGTCCTAACTAATCTCAGGGACATCCCTGAATACTGGCCTGATCCTCTCTGTGGCCGAGTTAATGGGAGCTCCCATGTCTGAGTCCTGTATCTCTGGAGGGTGAGCTCTGTAAGAAAAGGCTGTGTCCTATTCACTTTCAAGTTGTGAGTGCCTGGAAGCATAAATGAGCCATCGCAGATGTTTAATCAAGGTTGGTGTGGGCTGACCGAATGAACGAGGCCCGATCAGCTTCCTGTGAATACTGGGCCTGGGATCCTCCAGGCACCCTCCAGAGAGGCACTCCCAAGTGCTCACCACACTGGTCCCTTCACGGTGGCTCTGCAGCTTCACCTGTCTGTGTTTGGATAGTTCTACCTGTCTAGGTGATGCTTCTCAAATTAAACAACTATTAATCTGTGAACTGTAAAGCATATGCATTCGAGTTTTATCAAACAGAAAGAAAGCACATTTTTACAAGGAAAAAGGTCTTCTTGATTAGTGATTATAAAAGTGACTTGATTTCAATCTGACTTACCATATTCAGAAGTGCCATATTCAAAATTGGAAGGGGCGCTTTTAATTATCTTATGAGTTCAGGCATTTCAATGTCTTCTTTTCCCCCAGTTCAGCTTAACATACACAATGCCAGCACAAAACCCTCTCCTCTCTTTCCTGCTCTGACACGGTCTTTCTCCTCTTGTATTTTCTATGTTCTTATTGCCTGGGCTATCTACTTGACAATTAATCGTGTGTAACTTAGTGACATGTGTCATTGTGTCTGATTGTTATTTAATTCTTGTGTTAGTTCATGGTACCTACGTTTCTGTCTCCCGTGGAAATATTTTGACAAGTGATCATTGTGGCTTGTGCCTCTTGGGATCCTTCATAAAGTCTAGTCCCTCAAGCACTGGTTCCATGGTGGTATGGGAAAGGCCCTGGAATTTCATCAAAGACTGTGTCTAAGTAAATCTAATATAAATGTTCTTCACTGGGTCACTTATAAGTGAAGTGGAGGGAGACCCTACAGAGCAGTCTCCAGGCAGAACTACAGCAATTCTGATCCAGTGGGGATGGCAAGAAAGGCATGAGTGAATGAATGGTGGTGTTGGGGGGTGGGGCACATAACACTTCCTGAACGGTCACTATGTTAGGCACTAGGCTAAATGTTTTACTTGATTTCATTTAATAATCTCAGCAACCCTCAGATGTTGACATAATGCTGCTCCCCTTCTACCCACGAGTGAAATGAGGCTCAGAGAATTTATGTAACTCAGCCAAGGCCATAGAGCTAGTAGGCGATGGGGTTGGGGTGTGACTCCAGGTTTATCTGACTTCAAAATTATACTTTTTCCTCTATGCTGCTTTCAGAGTCACCTTCACTCGTAACTGCGTGCACTGGCCAGAATTCCCCTCTAGGCTCAGAATGAAGGAAATAAAGGTTAATGAGAGGCTGAGCTGGTAAGTCTAATAAACGAATGGGCTCGGGACCAAGGGGAAGGAAAGTGGAAATGTGTAAGTGCCTGGTTGTCTTAGGATTGCAAAAACAAAGAAGGTAAATGGTTCTAAGCAGGTCACGAATGGCCAGTTTTGAGTACCTACTAGGTGCCAGGCAGTCGGCCACAGCCTAGAGCAGGAACAGAACTGGGTCAAGGTCATGTTACCCGGCTTGTGACTTTCGTGAAAGCCAGCTGTGCCAGAAAGGCTCATTTCCCTCGCATTGCTGCGGGAAAGTCAGCATCCAATCATCTCTTGAAGGACCACACCAAGGTAGTCCCTCCTCCTTCCGCAGCGTGGGCCCCGCCTAGAGCCTCCTTTGCACGTGCGTCCCACGGGGCTGCAGACGCGCCACCGCGTCTGGGGGCCGGCGGGTGTGCGGGGAGACGCGGCCAGACTTCGGGCAAGCAGGGGGTTAATAGCTCATAAAATAAAACCCTCTAACACAAAAATGTTATTTTAATTGTATTACATTGAGGAGCCCTGAGGGTCGTGGGGTAGATAATCAAAAAGGACAAGGAGGAAATTAAAAAAGGGAAGAAGGCAATCAAAAAGGCCATTTAGGAGAGGCCCTTAATCCTCCATAGAAAGAACACTAATTATACTACAGAATCTCCTTATAATTAACCCTGATATAAAGTGTTTTTTGAGCAGTAATAACTTTCACATTCACAATCGTTTTGATCGCAAACTCCTGTGAGCGCCTCGCAAACAGCAGCTCTCACAGGTTGGCTGGTTCTCATCCCCAGCGAGCCTGGAGATTATACCGCGGTTCCCAACCAAAAAGACAAATATTTCTGCCCTCAGCTAACTCCACTGCTCCACTGAACTGGGCCCATTGTTTTCATTTTTTTTTTTTTTTTTTTGGCAAGAATAGCCAGAAACTCGGCTATCCTGGTGCCTCCTTTTTCTTCTTTGTAATCGCTCCTTATGCCAGTTGTTAACCTCTAATATGACTTGGAGTATCCGATGGTTGCAAAGCACACTGAATTCCCAACATACCTTCCTTAGTGCCCGGACCCCTGCTTGGATTTACCTACACTCCTAGGCCACTGGGCACGCATTGCTGTAATAGTTCTTAACGTTTCCAGACAAAAGCAAGGATTCAGACAGACTCTGCTTAAATCCCGTCCAAAATAAGGGCCTCACATTCCTCTCGCTGACAGCTGATCCCTTATGGACCAAAGCTCCGAATCGTCAACTAGAAAACTTCAGGCGCAAAACAGAACAGGGGAAGGAATGCAGACGGTTATATGGTTCAGGTGTCCGGGGTATTGCAAGGAAGAAAGATACAAAGGTAAAGCAACCGGGACCGTGTGCGAAGGAAGGGCCTGGAACAGGTTGTTTAGGACTTTTTTTTTTTTTTTTAAATGGCTTGAAAGTGAAAAGAATCTGTCCCTGTCCTTACATGAACCGGCCATCGCTCTTATCCCACCCAGTAAGAGAAGGAGCAGGATCTCAGATCCCACGAGATCCCTGGGGAGATAGTTTCAATGGGGCGCCTGCCTGCCAAGTGAAACCCTAGGAGCGGGTCACCGGCACTTCTGACATTCACAGCGCTCTGAAGGTATTCGTCCCCTCTGAATGCACTCCTGGACCTGGCGTCACCTCCTCCTTACAGACACACAGCAAATGTATTTGAAACGTCTGCCTGCTCATAACCGGCCCACTTTAACTCAACGAATGGCGAACGAAGATTTGGGGGATACTGAGCCCGGTGTTGTTCCTCTGTATCAAAAGAACAAATGCCAAAGGAATTTTTCCATTTTTTCTTCCATGCTATTGTAACTAAAACCTTACTTGTACTTCCCATACGGGTGATTAAGTAGAATTCAACAAAATATGAATATTCTTCCTTTTTTTTTTTTTTTTGCTTTTTAAACCAGAATCAATACCCAAGAGATAAATACTCTCTTACCATTCAACAATGCTAAGTAAGGATCTGCAATACTCCCACCCCCCTCAGACCCAGGCAATTCAGAGTATGGATTGCTTGTGCAGGAACTAGGTTGCCCCTACTCAATTATCCATTTGGTTGAACAGCAAGTTATAGCTTATTAACCTAAACATAGGACATTGGTTTATTTCCACTTTAAAATTTCACTACTAAATAAATCATCATTCTGCTCACCCAGAATACCTATAAAGACACACAATTCACTTATAACGTTGAACAAGCAGATTAAAAATGAAGAATAGGCTATGAGCCTCCACTTTTAAAATTCTGCAAGTCAAATGCATTTACAAGTAAAATACAGTAACGAGATCTGCGGTAACATCTCTGATCCATTCATTAACGCAACAAGTATGTGCCAAGTGCTATTTGTTTCTCAATACCTAAAGATGAGGCAGGCACAGATCCTGCCCTCAAAAAGCTCAGAGTGCAGTAGGGGAGGTAACTCACACTTACATATAATTAAACTGCAAGTCAGAGTGTGAAAAGTACAGTAAGAGAAATGAAGGCTTTTTTTAAAAAAAAACTTTATAAAATGATAAAGCTATAATATAAATGTAAGATATTATTTATCTGGTCTGGCAGAGGTCCCCCCTGGAGTTATGCCATTTGAAGGGACAGCTAGCACTGTTATCTCCATAGACGGGATATTTACAACTCCCTTTGATGGGGTTTTTATTCTAGGTTCAGTTACTATTAGCAGGACAGGAGCTGGAAGCCAGTAGGAAGAGGTGAAGCTAATATCGATCTTTATCTCCCATTTTTTAGTGTCCCCTGCTTTGAGATGCAGGCCCCCGCACTGCGATCCCTCTCCCGTCCCTCCACCCCACCCCGTACTCTGGATGCCTCCCACCTCTGTCCTGTGCCATCAGAGTTCTATTGCCGAAGAGCCCTGTGAACCCCACTGAAGAGGACAGCACATGAACCGGAAAGGCTCAATCTCTACGACTTTCCTTACCCCAGCTTCCAACAACATATATTTTAACACGGTCTTCTGGGGATGAGTCTTTAACCAAAAGAAAGTCCATATTAGGAGAGTTGAAGAGAATGGAGTGAGGAATCCTGGGTTCTAGTCCCAGATTAGTCACTCACTCTAGTAACCATGGACAAATTCATTTATGTATCTGAACCTCCATTTTCTTCATTGTTAAAGTTCAACAATAGAGGACCCCCAGTGTTGTATGTAATATGCAATACGAAGCTCTCTTGAGTTATACAGATACATTTGAATACAATCATAGTGAGAATTTTAATGAGGTGCAGGGGATCTTTTCAACAGGAACCTTGTCTCTAGGACCTTGGGTAGGGTAGGTTTGGGTAGGGTTGGTTTGGTAGGGTCAGTTTGGGTAGGGTGGGTTCGGGTAGGGTGGGTTTGGATAGGGTGGGTTTGGGTAGAGTGGGTTCCGGTAGGGTGGGTTCGGGTAGGGTAGGTTTAGATAGGGTAGGTTTGGGCAGGGTAGTTTCATTCTGAGGCAAGAACTGAGCCAACAAATGGCACCTCATCCATCTCAGTTGGATTGTGACAGTTTATGCAGTTGCTAGTTCATTTGTTCCTCTGTGCATTAAAGCTGAAATGTAAACCCTAATCCAACTTATGTTTCATATAGTCAGAGTTAGAGATAGTATTTTCTATCTAACATCTTTCCTCTCTGTTTTAAGGCTAGTTGCTGACAATAGATTTAGTTTCAACATCAAAAAATTGTTAGATTCCCTCTTTTCTGGTTCCATTTCTGGAAATAGTGACACTAACAGCACTGAATCAAAGTGGTCCTTGTCATGGCCTGTCCTCTTTACATTTCTCTCTTGTCACACTAGAGCAAATAAAACCACAAACAAGAGTGAACAGCTGATGTTTGGGAAGCAATTGTAACAAGTAGACCGTAGTGTCATTTTTAAATAGCTGACAGATCCCTATGAGGCTCCTCTTGCCTTCCTTCAGTTGACCACAGGGAGTAGATGGTGCTGGAAGGTCTTCCCTAGAAGGGAAGTGGCTTTCCTCCCACATTTCATGTATGTGCACGGGACTTTTGGAGATGACTGTTAGCAGCTGGAAACTCTGGGGTTATCAAGGACTGTAGGAAATGTCATTCTTCTCACTCTGAATAACTGAATTTGGTCAAAGGGTCTTTTTTTTTTTTTTTTTTAGACAGAGTAACACTCTGTTAACTGGGCGAGAGTGCTGTGGCATCAGCCTAGCTCACAGCAACCTCAAACTCTTGGACTCAAGTGATCCTCATGCCTCAGCCTCCCAAGTAGCTGGGACTACAGGCATGCGCCACCATGCCTGGCTAATTTTTTTAATATATTTTTTTAGTTGGCCAATTAATTTCTTTCTATTTTTAGTAGAGACGGGGTCTCGCTCTTGCTCAGGCTGGTTTCGAACTCCTGATCTTGAGCAATCCGCCCTCCTCGGCCTCCCATAGTGCTGGGATTACATGCGTGAGCCACGGCGCCTGGCCGAGGTCAAAGGGTCTTCATCTTCTATGGCCTGATTTCTTTTGTTATTTTTGTCTTCCAGTGAATTTAAACTGTCCTTTCTTTAAATTACAGAAGTAATGCATGCTGGCTGTGATAGCTAAGAAATACAGTAGTATGTAGAATACAAACCAGGAGACCACTTTCACTTCGCCCGTTCCCCCAAATCCTCTCCTCTTTTCTGAGGTCAAACTTTTAAATATTACTTATTCTAGGCTACTTTGTGTGCTGTAAATATATGCTTAAATACAGATGCATGTATGTGTGTGCTCACTTACGTTTTTCTTGGGACATTATCCTGTGATTGTTTTATTTTACTTAATATTATATCATAGATTGGATTCCAAGTCAATACATTTATATTTGTGTCACTTTCTAACTACTGTATAGTATTACATAGAATAAATAGAAAGATGCATTACAATCTGAATTTTTTATGTCTCAATAAAATCTCAGTGAGCTACTCTTATATAGAAAAGGAATGCTTCTTTTGACAGAAAGAATACTATTTTCATTACTTCTTGATAATAATCTGGCATACACTGAGGCTAACCCAATAAGCAGGGAAATATTCCAGCATTTTTAACCCAAGAAGCTTGAGAACCCTGATGAGCTATACGGGGCAAACAACCATCAGTGATGGTGCATAAGGTATTGAGAAAAGGGCTGTGCCCCAAATCTCCAAACGACACACCTGAATTTCACCAATAGAAATTCATTCCTTTGGTCTAAACATAGCCAATGCTAAACATTCTCTTTAAACACACAGGTGTGTTAGGAATAAGCAACGACTTAGTTTGTTAGATGCTTTTCTTTCTAGAAAGCTAGATTCATTCTGAGAATGTTGAGTGTTTCTGGTGGGAGAAGATTCTAAAACTGGGGAGGGGGAGACTCAACATGAAGGAGATGTGCTGAGAGAAGAAAACAGAAAAAAAAAAATAAATAAAAGCAGCAAGGGTTCCGAATCAGCTGAAGAATCCGTCACCTACCTAGGCATGGCTCCAACTGCTAAGAGCAAAAGTTAACTTCAGGTAAATAAAATTAGACTTTTTAAAATGGCGGATGGTTTCTTTGGATGACTAGGACAGAGGAAGCAAGTAGAGCATGCACACCAACACCCCCAGTCCTTGTTTACAGCAGACATCACTAAGCTGGTATGGCATTCTTCCCTCCAGAACCAGGACCCGGCCTCAGATTTCTTATGGACTCGGCACTCCAGGCAGCCACTGTCAATTGACATAGTTAGTGCCCAAAATGAAATCCAGTTTGCCATTCAGTCATGGGAGTCATCATCTCCATTATTATCAATACCAACCACGAGTTTCAATTTCACAAGGAGACGTGAATGGCATTAGCTTAGAGTTGCAGTTGGGGCTCTTTTTTAGCCAAGTGTCTGCAGAAAAGGACATGTCCCGGGGAAAACAGGAGGTCTCTCTTAGCTGATCAATCAGGACCCTTCCACCCCAGACTGGACGCTCCATGTGGGCAAAGGCTTTGTTCCCCTAGAGCCCAGGAGAGCATCCAACCTAAACAGAGGCCCAGCTGAATTGTCATCTAAATCAACTGTACAATGGGATCAGGTACCTCTCTAGTAGATATTCAGTATACAGAGTTTTTGTGAATTTAAAAAAGTCATTGCCTAAAAACATCTTGTTTTGATAGTGCAGTCTCTGCGTATGTACTCCCAAATTAGAGTATTTTTAAAAGGACCTATTATCTAAAAATACAACGTAATATTTTAAAAGACAGTAACCATCAAGGAAAACAGAGATTGAATGTAACAGGAAGAGGATGTGAGTGTCAAAGTGATGGGTTATATAAGACGGAGAGCTAGGTGAGGGTGAGCCAGCGCCTGCCAGACTCCTGGGAGGCAGCAAACTCGGGGTGCCTGTGCGAAAGTCGGGCCAAAGCTTTTCAGCCAACAGCCTGCTTTCCGAGCCCAGGGCACTCTGAATAACCTACTGCCACGTTTCGGGAAGCTCACTCGGACTTTCAGGATAGAAGTTGTGCTCGTCAAAAAAATTAAGCAAATTAAGTTAGAGAGACTTAACCTGATTTGGCCAGCTCAGTTCAACTGTGTCAGAGGGAGGTTGAACAAGCCCTTCCGGCTTGCCTGAGTATGGTAATCACTCTCATTCTCTCTCTCTCTTACTCATATACTCACACACACATACACATACACTTACATACATGCACACACCACCCCTTATATACACTTACGCAAGAACACTTAAACCCACCGATAATCACACCAACGCCCAGGTGTACTTACACACGCACGTACCCTCACACACCTATAGCTACACACGCTCACACTCACACACACCCCTACACACGCGTCCTGTTACCAGCCCCCAGAGAAGCAGACTCAGATATTGCTGCCTTCATCACCATGCTATTTTCCTTGTAAACAAAAACTACTCCTTTTTGATGGAAATCTCTTCCTAAAGGGACACTCTCATAAACATCGGGCCTCAGGGACTGTATGGAAAATAAGCACACACCCGCCTCTTTATTGCTGAGATTGTATTAGCCTGTTCCTCTGGAGGAATTCTGGCTCAGAACTTTGATAAGTAGGAGACTCAATTACGCTTCTTATGAGTTCCCTACATTTGGAAATGGAGCTAAATAAGGAAATGCATTAGTCAGTGTCCTTCTCAATCACCTCCCCCACTCGCATTTCAATCTCCCCCTCCATCTGCTGCGCCCCCCCTCTCCCCAACCCCTCCCTTTGCTTTCTTGGTGCGATTTCTTTGAATTAGTGAAACTACCAACGGTAGAAACTACAAACAGGGTGCCCAATAACGGGGAAGAGGACAAGGCAGGAAACAAATGCTAAACTTAGGTATGGATATGATCATATGATCAATATATGGTTCAGGCCCCATGGGCAGGTAAGGACCCTTGTGTGGGCCAAGCCAATTCACTTAATGCTGAACTCTACAGTTTATTGTGAGATTTCAAGGAAAGAACACATTTGGATACAGGAGATCTTTAAACTTTAATGAAAATGCAAATATTAATGGTGTCCATATTTGCTGATTACAGAGGGTTTTCCCCAAGAGTGAGTACGAAGGAAATTGGTCCGAACGTTAAACTGTATGATCCCACATAAACAGTGATGGCAGAGATATGCAAAGTCACCTTATGGAACCTCCTGGAAGGCAAAATTTGACCACAACCTACCCGAATTTACCGATACATGAAAAGAAGGTAGGATAATGAAGTCTGGCCATGGAAGTAGAGAGAAAGGAGGTTATAGATACAAACATGGGCAGTACCCAGCCGGGCCGAAAGAGCCCATCCATTGTTTCCAGTGGCTGGGAAATTGAGTTGCTGACTTACCTGTATCCAACTATCTAACTGTACATAGGGGAGGGGTTGGAGTAGTGGGAAAGAGGGAGAGAGAGAGGATTGAGATGGGAACATGGAAGGAAAGAAGAGAAAAAGGAGGAAAGCAGAGGGAGAGGAGAGAGACAGAGTCGGATGGAGATGGGAGATGGGACTCTGTTAATCCTTCAGTCAGCCTGTTGAGCCTCTCTGAAGATGACATCTCTCTGTTCACAGCATGATTTTTAGTGTTTAATTACAGCCAGTGTTCATTCAGTGTGAACCCTAAACCAGTGTTCCCAAGTGTGGTCCTTGGGCAAGCAGCACCAGCATCATCCAGGAACTCATCAGAAATACAGATTTTGGCCCCACCCCAGTCCTACTGAGTCAGAAACTCTGGGGGTGGCGCCCAGCACTTTGTGTTTTAACATGCTCTCTCAGTCATTCTGATACATGATAAAGTCTGAGGACCACTGCCCTAAACAGAAGCCAACTACCACTTTGGCAGAGAAACAGCTAGAGAAAGCTCTCTTTTTAAATGAACATAGGAACACCCTGGTTTTATATTCATGCATTGGTTTTGGGAGCTCTGGGGATTTGAGTCTGTCCTCATATCTCTGAACATTGTAAAGACAAGGTTTTGAGTTTGTGGAGCTGAAAGCTGGTCTCTGCCAACAGGAGAAAGTCACCCAGGTAATGGCCCACTGTTACTTAGGCTTCTTGGGACTCCTGCCTTCTCCATGTGCTGGGTGGGTCCTCCTCCACTTTCAGACACTTACAGAGAAGCAGGTTTCCTTATTTCAAGATAGAGATCTACACCTTGTTTGCATATTGCAGAAAGGTTTAGTATACTCTTCCAAAAGACTATTCAGCACTGCACACAATGTGATGGTAATCATGTAGATACTTTGAGGTGACAGATGGAGCTAGAAATCTTTGTGATACTTTTAGCAATGGCTAACTAAATTATTTTCCTATATTCCAGCACATTATTCTGGTGTTTATTTCTATCCTGCTTTTATTGTTTCATTTTCTCTGCTCTCACACTCAGACTTGACTTGCAGACAACCGCGGGCAGCACAGTTGGGTATAAAAGAGTTATTTAATGGTGTTATTTAAGGTGTGCACCTTAGCCATGCAGTTTACAAAAGCAAATCTTTGTGAGGTACAAAGCATCAGAGAGCAAAACAACCGTCACTGACATCTTTTCAGAGGAAAAAAGGAAGCTGAGTCACTGAGCCTGCAATTTAAGAGAAGGCAAATATATCACAGAACAAAGAATAAACCTTCACCCTGGGTCACAGGACATCTGCCTCAGAGATGTTCACCAACACAGAAAGATTTGTTGCTTATGATGAAAGACATCTGTGACAAGACAAACCGAACAAAGCATCATCTGACCCCTAACTAAACATAGCTGCTTTATAAAAGGTTGTTTTTTATATAATATTGCCAAACACTATTTCTGTAGCTCTTTTAAGAAGAGAGAGACCAGCAAGTCTTATTAAATCTGTGGCAGACATCATTCTAATTTGTGCCCGGGAAAGCATATGACACCTACATCCTACCTACTTAATTTGCTACTTAGGGATGGAAACTGATGCTATTTGATAAAATAAAATCAGTTGCACTACTGAGCACCTATCGCCTTTAGAATCTTTCTAAGCATCCCATGGAGAAGACAAAATAAAACAAAACAAAACAGGTACCACTTTGGCCTCCAGAAGAGGCAAAATAGATAGAAGTTCAGTTCCAAAATATTTGTGTCTAGAGAAGTGAATTGGAATGTGGCAGGAGATGCCTTCATAGAAGAGATGAGCTTTGCTCAGTGGGTAAAATTTCACAAGGTCATTTGGCAGGAAATTCAAACAAAACAGCACAATGGATTCAAAGCTCAGTACTTTTGAAGATAAAATTCAATCCCCCACTTCCATTTGGGATGAAATATTGGGAAGCCGCAAAATGTCACCAGCAGGGAGGTTGAATCACCGTCAGAGATAGACATATTGACTTGACTGTCCAAGCCCAATTTAATCCTTCATCCACAATTCTAAACACATAGTAGATTAGATGTATCCATGCCCTGCACAACAGGGTATTATCTATCACATTTCAGCTGTCACCTCTCCTAATTATCTCGCTTACCTGTCCCCTCTAAGGAGTCACCTAGGGATCAAGCAGATGCCGTCAGAAGCCAGGACTGAGTCTGGAGGGGGGGTCGTACAGGCTATGAGGGTGGAGAGTTTGCATGGGGATGTCGGCTCCCTGCTGGCTGAGTAGGACCCAGACTCAATCTTCTGTTTTCTTTTTTTCTGATCCTAAAGTATCCTGGAGTAGCACTTTCTGGTTGGGCTCTGAGTTTCAACCGTGGCAATCTCAGTTGGTATAGGGACCTAAGGCAGACGGCAGAGGTGCTAGCAGCATGACAGGAGGCCACAGTTATTAAGGAAACATTTCAAAATATAACCTCATCTATCTCCATCTGTCTTCCAGCTATCCGTCATCAGAGGGACCCTTCCACTTTCAGTAATACTAGAAAGAGGACTCCTGCACCCAGAGGAAATCCTTTGCAAAGGCCAGCATTCAGTTTAAGACTTTTGGCTTTGGTTTCTCAGTTCATGAACTCTGATCTGATCTTCTCTGATTTGAACAAACTCTGATCTGATATTCTGGTTTCTTCCCACTTGAAAGATAATTGCATTGGAAGTATGGTGATTTCCAGAGCATCTTTGAAGAATTATGCGTCTGTTTTTGTGACCTTGTCTACCATGTATCATAATGGTCTGTGGTTCTGCCATTCTCTCTCCCACTAGGTCATCAGCTCCTCTGGATGGGTTACCTCGGCATTCTCCACCTGGCCCAGAACAAAACGTGCAGCAAGAAAGCATTCAATAAAGACAGCAGCAAGAATGCAGGTTCTTCCCACCTTCCCACTGCTCGGAAGACAGAAGACTGAGGTCTTGCTAAACTTTTATTAACTACTCCTTACTTCTCTCCCCCCCCATGCCACTGTGCCCTTTCTTAGATACCACTTGTGCAGCTGTCCCTAAATGCCTCAGCGTCCAGCTGTTCTTTCAGACCTGAAGCCCTGCAGTGCCTTTATCCTGGACCATCCTGCTGCAACCACTGCATACCTACACATCACTAGAGGGGACACCAGAGGGGTAACTGGGGAAGGCATCAATTCACATGGAATAGGAGCAGGGAGCAATCCTGCTGATCGTGTTGTCATTGCTGCTACTTGCTCTTGCAGCCCAACTCCCTCTTGCAACCCATCCGGAAAAGTGATGGTGTCTTGTCCTACCCATTTCCAAGAAAGTTGGTTCTATAATGTCAGGCAGCCCATTCCTATGTCTACAATTCATTATGCCCCCTAGTAATTGTGGGATGGAGTTCTCTTCCACCTATTAGCAATAAAGACCAATTGAAGGGTGACATCTAGACCAATGGTTCTCAGAGTGTGGCCCCAGACCAGCAGCATGGGCAGTACCTGGGAACTAGGTTAGACATGCCAATTCTCGGGCCTACTGAATGAGAGACTCTGGGGCTGGGCCCAGCCATCTGCTCTTAGCAAGCGCTCCAAGGGATTCTGAAGCTCACTGTAGTTTGAGAACTGCTGGTTTCTAGAATGGGAGCTGTGAGAGTCATGTGTACATGCCAGTTATCAGTTTAGAATCGCCTGTTTGCTTGACCTAGGTTTCCTCTATACACTGCTGCTTGCCAGGAAGAAATACTCACTTGGATTTCATAGTTTGTGTGTACCGTCACCTGGAGAGGACAGGATGCAATCTTCACAGGCCATTGGGCTCCTGGAAGCTCAGGCTATTTGATTTTTGAGAACTACCTACAAGATCCTAATTAATGAATTTGTTAAGAGCTGCTCCCTTTTGTGAGGATTCTAGCAGAGACTTCAGCGACAGCCGTCCACTGTTATGGATTTTAACTGAGTAATTAATAAGATAACAGTTACAAGTGCAAGTTAAGTGCATATTATTTCTACTGGATTGGGTCATACATAAGTCATACAGCTTTTGAAAGTGAACGGGAAGAAACAGTTGAAAAGAAAAGACCTCTTGGGAGCTAAAGGAGAGAGCCCAGACTTCATTTTAAACTCTACCTTCTCCTTTCAGTGGAGCAAGCAGTTCCACCAGGGATAAGCTGAGACGGGGGGTGGGTCCTGTTTTGCTCTGTGCTTCAGCTATACCCGGACGTGGTTGAGACGGTCCTCCTCTCACAGAAATTAAAAGCAGAAACTACTCTTCCATGCACAGAGGTAAGGGGGAAGGAAGAACATTGGCAAAACTGGAGGAATATTTCGCAACACGGTTACACAAACTATCCGACGCTTTGTCTTTTTCTAGTGACCTGGTTTGACTCCTGACCCAACCACAAATTCCAGGGGCGCTCTAGGATTGAGAGGGCCTGTCACCTGTGCCGAATCATGTCTTTCGTGGGCCCTGGCCACTGCAGCCTTCACAAGCTCCTTCCTCCGTAGGGAAAAGAAGTCAATAAAAATCACATTTTATGACTGCGTCTGTATAACGGCAAGTATGATCCAGGCTGGCTTTCGTTATACTATATTCATTATTATCATATTCATTTTTCCTCCTGATTTGAAAAGGAATTGAAATGAAAATAGTTTAGTGGGTCCCTGAAAGTACAGCAGGCCTGTAGCAGTGCCCTAAAGCTGCTGTAACAAAGCACCGCTAACCAGGTGTCGTTCACAACAGGAACGTATTGTCTCGCAGAACTGGAGGATGGAAGTTCAAGATCAAGTTGTTGGCAGGGCTGTGTTCCCTCTGAAGGTGCTAGGAAGGATGTGTTCCAGGCCTCTGTCCTAGCTTCTAGAAGTTCTTTGTCTTGTGGCCACATGAGTCTAACCTTCACGTGGCATTCTCTCTGTGCGCGTGTGTGCGTGTGTGTGCACGTGCGCCCGTGTGTGTCTGTGTCTTCACATCTCCCCTTTTTATAAGGACACCAGTCATATCAGATCAGGGGCCCACCCTACTCCAGTATGACCTCATTTTAACTTAATTAATTACTCTGAATGGCCTTATTTTCAAATAAGGTCACATTCTGAGGTACCGGGGATTGGGAATTTTTGACAGGGGGACACAGTTCAACCCATAGCAGGGCTGTAGGCCCTGTGTCTAAAGGGTAAGTTACCTCTATAAGGCCTTCTCCAGGGTTCTGAAGGTGAGACAGAAGTCTGGAGTTTTCAGTAGCATCAGAAATGTGATAAAAACCTGGAGATATGGACATGGTCTGTGTCACCTGGGCTAGAGCGCAGTGGGGCTCACTATAGCCTTGAACTCCTGGACTCAAGAGATCCTCCTACCTCAGCCTCCTCCTCACCCCTGATAGCTGGGACTACAGGCACGCACCACCATGCTCGGCTAATTTTTAATTTTTCTGTGCAGACGACGTCTTGCTATGTTGCCCAGGCTGGTCTCAAACTCCAGGCCTCTAGTAATCCTCCCACCTTGGCCTCCCAAAGTGCTGGGATTATAGGCATGAGCCACTGCTCCCGGTTTTGTTTTGTTTTTAAAGGATTTGTTTTCAGAATTCACACACTTCGAGGAAGATTTTGTGTTGGTTTATCCCCCTGATTGAGTTGGGCCACTTAACTCTTGATGTCCCATGTCATATGAGGCCACACTCTGCCTTGGCTTGGGGACCGCCCAGGCTCCCACTCAGGAGCAGAACTTCCCCCACCCCGAGGTTTTCATCCTGTGCGTTCACCACTTCTCTCTGGAGCTGAGCTGGCCTAGGAATGGAGGAGGGAAACAATTCCATTTTTTTTTCAAACAATACGATTTCCACGGAGGCAATGTCCTTTTCCCCATCTTAACTCTTTTCCTTCCCCTGCAAGAAACACTGCACTCACCCGCAGGTCTTAACTGATGATCCAAAACAGAGGAGGAAGAAAGAGGGGCCCCATCTAAAGAAAGAGGTTTGTCCACTTCGCCTGGACACTAACCTCCCTTCTCCTCGCCTGACTCCTCTGCTATTGCAAAGGAGAGAAAGAGAGCGAGGGAAACTGGAAAGGATACCTGAGATTATCACTCTCTTTTCTGCTTCAGTTTTTCAAAGTTACTATCAGTCCCTTGCAACAAAGGCCTTTGAATTCTTTCTCAGTCATGGCTCAGTGGCTTAATTCCCAAAGGAGTCTATAAACCCAAACAACGCGCAGGCTACCCTCCCCGTTAACTGCTCCCCCCATTCAGAAGAAAAATCACCTCACACAAAAGCAGCCAAATAAAGCGGCTCAGCCCGAGGGGGCCCATAAAGTGAGAGCCGAAACAGTACGTGAACTTTGCCTGTCCATTTAAATTGCAAAAGCCCCGGCTTATTTGCAGACACACAATTGGGTCTGGCAGAACCATTCACAGTCCTGGATGTGAACTGGAGCCTGGGACATGAAAGGCACCAATGACAATGGCGGTGAGGCTGTGTCCAGAGCCGAACTGTCTCCCTGAAACGGCTCTCTCTGAGCAGGCAGAGGTAAATAACAGCAATTGCTTTGAGGGTGTGCGTGCCAAGAAAGTAAGCGCTTGATGTTTACGTGCAGGAGCAGTGGAAGCCACCCCAGGAGGCTTTTTCTCTCAGCACAAATTATAATAAAATAATGGCAGTGGTACTCAGAGCCGTCAGTCTCTTAGGCTTTATGTTAACTTAAAAAAAAAAAAAGTGACATTGCTAGGAACACATGCAAGATGAAATGATGTTATTTCTTTTAAGTGTTCAACTCTTAACTCAGTATCACAGCTCTGGTGCTTTATGACCATATAGAAGGAGTGAGCAGAATCTTGCTGGTTGGACTCTGCTACCCTCAAAGGGTAAGCTGGTTTACCTACTAGACTCCCCCAAAAGGTCGAGCAAACCCTGGCTGAGAAAGCAGCTGTGGTACTTCTTCAGGCTGTATAGTTGGTTTATCTGTCTGTCCTGCGTGGTGTTCAGCAACTGCAAAATAGAAGCTCTAGGCATTCTGTTTGGGTGGTGGAAACGGTGGGGTTTGGAATGAATGAACTGTCCACGCTCCAGGTCAGTATACGATAAACCGCTTGAGGGACCCCCAAATCCTCTCCAAATGCCTCAACCGACTAATCTCACAGCACTGACCATTAGCAAGGCATGGGGGACAGGAAGAGGAAGTTCAGTGAACCAATGACTCAAATTCAGTTCCCAGCCGGATACTTCACATTGCACAGAGGACAGTGTCCTCAAGAACAGTGGCTTCTGCTTAACGTGCCCTTGAGGCTCTCTCTACGTTGGAGTTGCTGCACTCTCAGGCTTTTCCCTCTCTGGGAGGGGAAAGACGGTTTACTCTTTGTTCGTATAATTTCTGAAAATATGGGATTCAACGGGCCCTGGGCTTCAGGGATTCTTTCTTGAGGCTGTAATAGCCACGATCAGGGGAAGTGAGATGGGCAAATGCCTCCTTAGGTGAGAGTTTGCAGAGAATGGAATAAGGCAGAGGGTAGGGCCAGACTGGCTGAAAATTCTCATCAATGCTGCTCAGAGGGGCATGTCCTAGGGCAGACATTGCTGCGGGTTCTCCCCTGTGTGCCCTTGGAAACACAGAGGTTTACACGTGGGGCGTAAGTACATGCCCTGTAATTCCCGACAGCAGGTCTGGTACCCCAGCCTTACTGCGGAGACCTGCCACAGCCTCAGTGGCCTAATGGATGCTGGGGAGTTGGCCATGGAGGTCCAACCCTCTCCCTGGAATTTGATCTTTAGAGCCTCAGGGGCTTCCCTGTCTCCACCTTTTCATTATCCACGCAGGAGGCCTTGGCAACCTTGTCTCCTTCCCCCACTTCCCGCGTGGCCACAGCTGACCTCCCCATCTGCCTCAGACCAACTGTGCGAGTCTCCCTGGGAACCGACACGCCACTCCTTGCCAAGCTTCCTCGGGACGGTGCCTGTGAGGTCCTCCCCTCCCAGCCAAACAAAACTTCCTCTCATAGCATTTATGTAACTTCTGAAATCCAGCCTCCTCCAGGAAGCCATCCCAGATTGATGAGAGAGAGAAGGAAATGATTCCTATGGCCCCAGCTGGATACACATATAGCAGAAATCTATCCAGCGGAATGTGGAAATCACACAAACCCTACTACACAGAGATAACTTTTCCTTTTGGAAATTTTTTAAAAAATTACTTTTTAATTGACCGGAAAATTGTGTATATTTGTGGTGTACAATATGTTTTGATATATTAATATGTATATTAATGTATATACATTATAATTTTGATATATTAATATGTATATTAATATGTATGTATACGTAGTGGATGGCTAACTCTAACCAAGTTATTGAACATATGCATGATCTCACATACTTATCATTTTTGTGGTGAGAACACTTAAAATCTACTTTCATGGCAATTTAAAAGTATATAATATGTTGTTATTAACTGTAGTCACTGTGATGTATGCCAGATGTCTTGAATTTATTCCTTCCCTCTAATAGAAATTTTGTGTCCTTTGGTGGGCATCTCCCAGTCCTCCCCTGGCCCCCACAAGCCTCCAGTAACACCATTTTACTCTTTGTTTCTATTACTTTGGCTTCTTCAGATTTCTCATATGAGTGAAATCATGAAGCATTTGTCTTTTTGTGCCTGGTTTATTTCACGTAACGTAATGTCCTCCAGGTTCATCCATGTTGTCACAAATGACAGGATTTCCTTCTTTTTTAGGGATGAATAGCGTCGATTATGTGCATATACCATGTTTTCTGTACCCATTCATCCATCGATGGGCACTGGGGTTGATTGCGTATCTCGGCTATTGTGAACAGAGCTGCAAGGCACGTGGGTGTGCAGACACCCAGAAACAACTTTACGATATGCATCTTTACGTAAATGCTTCCCCTCCTGACTGATACTGCCTCTGTGACACAGGCAAAAATTAAACAGATGGTAATTTCCTAATTTCCATCGCAAACAATAAGTAGCTGCTCACTGACTGGTCCAGTTTACCCATCTGCCATGAAAGAATCATTTTAACACTTAAGTGGACGGAGCCTTAAACTTGACTGAGGGTATCATCGTAAGAAAACAGTGGAGCGAAGCAGCGCATTACTTGAAGTGGAAGATGAGTGAAGTTCAATCCCATCTTCACTTTGCTCGATGAGTCTAATAAAGGCGGAAGCATTAGTTTGAGTAAAAGAGTGACTGAGGTTGACCAAAGAAGTATAAACCAGGCACCGTGAGTGGATCTGCCAATCTGTGCCCATCTCCAGACACTATGAGTCTGAATCTAAGCCCAGATTTGGTGTGAGGCTCTGCCAGGCCTTGGCGTGCATGGTCGGCCTTGGCGTGAAGGTTTCAAGTCATATGCCTGTGGGAGGAGGAAAAAAAAAATGGTTTGCAGTTTCTCTTTCCCTCCTGCCCAGGAGGGAGAAGGCAGCCTCAGGCCAACTTGATCATGGGCCTTGTTGTTCCAATCAGAATAATGGACGGGGATGGAAGAGAAGAATCAGAGACGTGGAGACTATTGAATTGGTTGATACTGGGGACACCAGGGAAGAGGAGATGCTAGGCCTGGACAGTAACAAAAGATATGAATCAGACAGCACTACATTTGAGAAAAAGTTGGGGGAAACTTCTTTTTTTTTTAAGGAGGAATGATTAAAGCAGTTGTCATATTGTGATGCATGGAGTTTGGAGGAGGATAAAAAGATTTTTCAGAAAATCTGCTGGATGCTGTGGATAGAACCTTTCCTTTAGCATTTTCTGAAAGACTATAATAAAGATGTTAGGTTGCTTTTAAATTCTTTTTGGAAATCAATGTGTGTTTCTTTGGAAATGACACCGTGCTGACACCAGGGACACAAGGCAGCTCCATTTTATACAAGTTACACAGAAACACCTGTGTGGTTTGCTTCGGGCTTTCAGTTTCTAGAGGGTGGGGGCCCGTATCCATGTAGCTGGTCTAGTTATCAGCAGGGAGGCATCTTGTCACAGTTACAGGTACGATGAAGGAGGAATATGAAGACTCGCTCCTCTCTCTTGCCAGCTGTGTGGCCCAGGGAATGTCACCCGTCCTCTCTGAGCTCAGTGTCTGCCTAAGTAAAGGAGAGGCAAGGACATGACATCTCTCTGCCCTTGGACTTCCGTGGGGGTCAAGTAAGACGAGTGCACATGAGCCTACTTTGTGAGCTGGGAAGAGCCACCAAAATCGTTCCTTAGTACGGCCTCTTGTAAGCACGACAGTCAGCAACTAACTGTCCCTGATGGCAGCGATGGTGGCCTGGGAAGGCTCCAAGACCGTTTCTGCCCAGGGCTATTAGCGATTCTTCTCTACAGTTCCTGGTATCTTGGGAGCAAGCGGGGAATAAACCCAGTCCCCGGAAACCTACTAGGAACTGGACAATCTGCCTACCTCATTTCACCCGGGGCCTGCACCACTGACTAAATGGAAATGCTGGAGGGTGTGATGGGCCTGGGCCAGGCTTCTCTTGAATCCAGCCTGTGCCTGGCCACCGCGCCCTGTGCTGATGGTGACTTCATCCGCTGGCTCCCATCTCAATGGACGGCTCTTTCTGAAAGGCCATTTTGTGACTCGTTTTGGGAGCACTTCATTCATGCTGGCTGAAGTTCTTTCCCCTTTTGCTCAAAGTTAACTCTACTCAGCCCAAAGCAGCCAAAAAGAATCTGAATGAAACAGTAGCGAGTGAAGACCTTGCACACTCCCAATTCGTTTCCAGGGGGGTTTTCTCTGCTTTCCAGGATTCCAGCAGAATCTCATTCCAACCTTGGAGGTGATTGCGAGGCGGGAGCCAAGAGCCCACCTCTGGGGAGGTCCGTCCCCACATGCTCCTGTCCCTTCCAGGATCTGCACCTCCCTCTAGAAAGGCAGTCAGACAGATGTCTACCTGCTGCCTTGGAATCACATCCCTTCTTTTTGTTTTTAGTAGCTGAGACCAAAAACCCCTGGCCTGTTCTCCCTTTGCTCTGAAGCAAGAGTCCTAGCAGCTGATTTTCCTAAGAGGCATCCCAGAGGCTGGGCAACAAGGAAACTTGGCCTGAGTGTGGCCAGTTCTGCCCTCACCCTGAGCCAGGCCAGCAGAAACCAGGGCCCAAAGCAGCACCAGGCCCTTGAATTAAGACATAGGCAACTCATTCCACTTTCCTGGCCGCCTCGACGCATCTGTCTTGTCGGCCTCTGTCTAAACCTCTTGAGCGATTCCAGCTGCTGGGCCTTGCCTGTGGACACAGTGACATTTGGTTTCTGTTAAGACACAACAGATCAGTGTGTTCACCTGCTTCATTTTTTCCCTCCTGCACAAGGAAGGGGACAGAGGCAGCCAAGATCTGATGCTGCCGATCTGGAGATTTCCCATTCTGTTTCAGTGACTTCATGACTTGGACTGGCCTCCGCCGGGTCTTCCAAAGCCACTTTATTTCCTGTGTCTTTCCAGCACTCAGCCAAGAAGAATGTACAGTATGAAAAAAATGTCTACTACCCTCAATTGCAGACCCTCTGGAAAAAAATATCTGGAGGGCTTTTAAATAAAAGAAATAATTACAACCTGCTGAGTGCCTTACAGAATTTATGAAACTCGACCTTTTCCAAAATATCATAGTATTTCCTGTGGCTTCTGTAGGCTAAGCCTTCGTGGATTTATAAGTATGTGTTCAACACAGTCTCTGGGCTCCATTTTTTTAAATCCAAAAGTCAGATTTGAAAAGCACAAATACATCCTCTTGGAAGACAGCGTCCCAAAAGGTGTTAAGCTAAAACCCAGCTGTAAAAATACAGGCCGCCAGCTGTCAGGGGTGGTGGGCCATGTGCATTTTCTTTTTTTAATTTTAATGAATGGAGGTTTGATTTTCCAGCTTGCTGCCCAGTTGTAGCTTTTCGAATGCCGAACATGCCAGGTATGCCCTGCAGATGTGTACGGTCGCAGCTTACAACTATATGGTGGGTGGAGAGTGGTTTATGAGCCTTGAGATTCATAAATTCTGGTCTTTAGAACTCGCTGTATAAACATGGTTAAAAATTGGAAAGGGAGATAGAGAAAACATTCTGACCTTAAACTACCCGTGATCGATGATCCAGACTCCTGCCAGCCTGTCCCAAGAGAAAACTGAAACCTTTTGAAAGAGAAACTCAAGGAGACAGAAGTTTCTTCTGACTTTCCAGAGGAGGTAAAGATTCCAAGCCTGGGTTCATCGTGCGTGACTCTTTCTCGCTAAGTCTACGTGTGGACAGACAAGACGAAATGGACGGCGGAGCAATTAATCGGACACTTAAACCTCCATAGACCATCTCAGCTATGTGGTCATAAAAATATCTGTCCTTGGGTGGTTTTGAAAAAAATAATTCGGATTATTATTTCAACTTCATGCTTTCGTTTGCCCACTTTAGTTAAACCTGAGGAACTAGGGACTTCATTTCCAACGAGAAAATAGGGACTTGAACCCTATAACACAGAGTAAAGCCTCAGACTGAACTGTGAGCTGGGTACTAGTTGTGCTCACAGCCCTCTGCCCTGCTCCCTTTTTCCCCAACCCCCAACAGCAGGAGCCCTCCATTAAAGCTTGGCAGCAGTCCAGGCTGAGGACTATTCCCTTGCTCAAACCAAAATTTACCTATGAGTTCTCTTCTCTAAGAAACCAAGGAAGTGATATCTGTTAAGGTGAGAACAGCTGAGTATGGCCCAGCTCCCAGACAATAGCAATGTTTGCATCCTCAAGGGGGAGTCCAAAAAAAGTTGCAATCCTTGGAACCAACCAAGTTGATGGGGGAGATATTTTTGACTGGGAGATGGGCATGTTCAATCCGTCTTACGCACCAGCTTTAAGGGAGTATTAGAACATTCCCTGAGAGACGGAGGCATAAGGATGGACGTGCTTAACTCTGTGGCATAGGGTTCAAGTGACTGGAAGTAGAGCAAAGATAAAGAACAGAGTTTTTAAAATTGGCATTGCTTTATTCAACCTTGACCTATTCAATAGAAAAAACGCAAACACATATTTATATACAGAAAGAAAAATGCTAGCATGCTCTATCACCTGCCAGAGGCACTTTATAAACTTCTAATGGTTTGGACTTGCTTCCACCGCCTCAGGACTCCAGAACAGGCGAGGCTGTCCCACATGGACCACAAGAACGCCACCGTGCATAAGGAGAGGCAGCCTTCAGACACACAGCATGTGATTGCTGGAGGACACAGCCAGGCAGAGAGTTGCATACGCAAAGAAGCCACGGTAAGCTCTCAGATGAATTGTCCTGGGTTCCCAGTTAAGCTACAAATCAAGTAGCTAGAACCTTTCTTGTTTCTACGCCTCTCCTTTAGGGATCGAATTCTTAGTGAAGCAACTCAAGAAGAAAAAAATAATGCTGCTTTGTTTCTAGGACTTGGCCCTTTGTTTTATAATTAATATAGATTCCCACCCAATGCATAAATGTTTAAAGCATCATTTATATTGCATCGCCCACTTGTTAAAGTTTAAAATGTTGCAAATAGCCAAGAGTCTGTGCTTTAGTTACCAGCAAACTTGCTCACTCCGTGGTCTTAATCTCCGGCAAACAGTGGCATCAATGAATCTCTGGACCAACTTTGTATTTGCTGCACATTCTTTGCCATTATGAAATAAAATAAAGGGATCTGGTTTTAAGTCAAAGACTAGCTTAAAATATTTTAAATATGTACATACATGTACTGGTCTGAAATGCATGTGTGTGCCTGCATGCAGGTGCACATCTATAGGATATATTTTATATGGAAATGGATTAAAAAAGTGGTCCTAACCCAATATCTGTACAGTTAGCAGACATGAGGCGATAGAAATTAGCCCCTTCAGACCTAGGGATTATTTTATTAACGAGGGTACGGGTCCAGAAATAGAACAAGCCTTCTGCATTCAAAAGGTCATATGCAAATAAAGAGGTTCCTCCTCTTGTGGGTTTTAGACATGTTAACTCACAGGTGGATTGTGCAGTGATTCCAAATCAAGGCAGCCTCTTTGTCAACTTGTCTTGAGCTTTGGTCCTCAACTGGGCACCATCTGGGCTCCTGACCTGTCCCTCACGACCACCAAGCTGGCTCCTGGTTCAGTAACCGAGTCCCTGCTAGGTTCTATTCTTGTTCTCTTTCCAGGCCTCCCACAGTTCCAGCCTGGTTTCTTTCCTTTCCTCATAATCCTCCTGAATCCCAATGTTAACATCCTAATTTTTAGGCCATAAGGATTTCTGACTGTTAAAGTGTTACAATGCAGGAAGCCTGGGATGTTGGGGTGTGTTTCAGTAACACCTCCCTGTCATGGGGCAAGATCAGTCTACACTAGCGGTCATATTTGAATTCTAGCATATTTTAAAAAGAGGAGGCCCTACTGTTTTCCAGCACACAGAGGTACTCTTGATAATTGCAAAATAGAGTTTCCCGGGTTACATTAATCAAGGTATAAGCGATTGTCAATATTCTTTATAATACCTACTCTTAAACTTTGGTAAACATTAAGAATCACCCAGAGAGCTTGAAGTTCACATTCCTAGTGGCCACCCGCAGGGATTAGGATTCAGAAGTTGTGTGCTATAGTTCAGGTGCTGTGTGCTTTCTCTCCCCATGCTTCTCTCTTGGATGGGATTTTGAGAAACATCGCTCTATGCCTTCACGGAGCAATATCCATACATATATTACAAGTTGATTTTCATACATACCATTGTTGTTATGAAAATATTTGCTGTCTTTAAAAAGTTTGTATATCCCCTGCAATCTCATTTATACCATTAATTCTTCTAGTAAATTATTTCTATAAAACATAGATGTAAAAGTTAACGTAGCCTGATCCAGATTGAATTACTACAAATTGCTTTAAGCAGGGATAAAATGCAAATTAATGAGATTTCTGTAAATGCTTGTTTTTTTCTAACTAATATTCTATAGTGGCAAGTTATGATGTATAGTCAAATATTGAACTGTTTTAGCTATTTTGGGAGATTAATTTAAAGGCTATTTTTACACTAGCTAAGAGAGGGAGAACAGAGTTGATGATCAGTTTAAGTAAACCTTGCCTTAATGAACTAAGTTTTACACAAAAAACCGGAATTGCCCAGATAAATGTTGCAGAGTGTCTGTTAGCACATTTAGACAGTGTCTCCTTTTATCAGAGGACAGGACAGAAAGAACATTCACTCCATGGTTTTAGGCATCTGAAGATGTAAATCTCAATACCAACAACAATTCAATAATAGCTAATGTGAATCAAGTTCCTCCCATGTGCCAAGCACTTTACATCTGTTGTTTCATACGGTCTTCACGACATCCCTGCAGATGGATACCGTTATCGGCTCCACTTTACAGATGAGGAAACTGAGGTTCAAAGAGGTTGAGTAACTCGTCCAAAGTCACATAGCCAGAAAGTGGCACAGCTTAGTCTGACTCCAAAGTCCAGGAAACCCAGGTTGTGTCTACACCTGACCAAGGACTCACTGTCCACACTGCCACTGGTCTCCTCAACCAGCAGTTCCTTTGTTTTAGGCATAAACCAGCTAGCTAAATCTTAAAGTTTGAAAATTTCACATCACATGAAGCGGTGCATGGAGAATAACTGTTCAGATAATTTTCTTTAGAAAAAAAAAGAAAAAAAAATCCCTTTTAAAATCAATATATTTTTATAAATATATTTTGGCCCGATTGCCACCCAGCTCAGCCTTGTCTGGATCTGGTGACAGAACCTCAGTGAGCAGTCTGTCTTGCTCCAGCTGCTGCTCTGGGCGGCCTCGTCATTACACTATCCATGTCTAAAACCTTTAGAGGAGAGAAGACATCAGACTGAGATTATATTAGAGGAAAAAGAGGGAAAGATGGCTATGGACACGAATCTATTTCCTTTTGTGATCAGCCTGTAGAAAATAGCTTTAGAAATGTATTTTCATTTTTCACTCAAAAAATATTTGTATCCTCTCAGGCAATGCAAAGAAAAGTAGCATGCAATGTCCTAGTCGTTGCTTCACAAAGAGGGAACTGGCTGGTACTCTGGGTTACATGGGCCGTGCCCCTACCATGTGTGTTTCACAGACAAAGCCACCCAGGCCCGTAAGCAAAGTCACCCAAGGGGTGAAGGGCAGGGAAGCTTCAAGCCTCCTAGCCCCCAGGTTGGGTGGCCCTTTCATTACCCCATGATAAAGGGATGACTTTGCTCTGATGTGAGCACTTTGCTGGTGGAAGGCATTTCAAAGCAGGCAGTGATCAGAGCAGGGCAGAGAGGCAGGAGGAGGCTGCCTGCAAGACAGCACAGAGGATTTTGGAGACCGGGAGAGCAGGGAGGGGTAGCGGTCACCAGTTCCGAGGCTCTCCTAAGTTCCTTCAGCGGAATGTCCTTCCTTTCCCCACGGAGGGTCACCCTTCCCACAATCTGTCCACGTTTCAAATCATTCTGCCTCCTTCAACCGTGATTTCAACACTCTTGTCATGTATTGATTACTCATGGCAAATACCATCAGGAGGAACTGGCAGTTGTGTGAACATCGGTGGTGGGAATAAGAAGTGGGACTCTCAGGAAAGGGTTCATCATCATCATTATCATTATTATTTAATTGTTTTGCTATTACAACCATAAATAATGATAATGGGAATGATAATAATGACAATACACTAACATTTAGTAGGCTAGGCACTATGCCAAGCCCTTAAAGTATGCAATTCTATTTAGCCCTTATGTTATTCTGATCAGTATGATCCTTATCCTGCGTTACAGATGAGGACCTCAAGGTGTAAATAGGTGAGCACCTGCACAAGGTCACTGGGCGGGGAGTGGTAGTGCTGGGATCCAAACCCAAGCGTCTGACTGCGGACTCACTCCAGAGCACCCAGCGATGGGCTTTCACGGGTGTCACCTCCCCGCATCCTCACAGCGACAGGCTGTGCTGGGTGCTGCCATCCCCTTTCACAGATGAGGAAACTGAGGCTCAGAAATGATAAACAGTCTGCCCAGGGAGAAGGGGCAGCGATGCAGTTCAAAAGCAGGACTCTGAGCCACGCTACCACGATTCCACAGACTGCTCTGTGACACACGCTCAGAGGCAAGGATGGGACTTTATTTCTCATTCTTGTGACTCCACGTCCACGTAGGAGCAGGAGAAGAGTTCGGGAAGAGGAGAGAGAAGCGACAGCGTGTGTTAGGGGACAGGGAAGCTGTAAACATAGAATACATCTCCTGGGTGCCCATCACCTGAGAGCGGGGGGAAGGGTCCCCTGAGCTAGGCTGAGGTTTCTTTGACCTGCTAAAGAAAGCTGGGGAGGGAGGAGGAACGTGGCAGCGTGGGGGAGAGCAGGGCCGGCGTAGGGAAAGAACGTCAGGCAAAGAGAGAAGCAAACCTCTTAGCCCAGCATTAACCACGATCACTTCAGGCACCAACAAAAACCCACTGACGCTCAGACAACTCCGACTCCCCTCATTTCCTCCCCCGGTGGCACCATCGGAAGCTCTGATTTCGTATCTCCCTTTCCTTCTGGCTGATGCACCCTGACAGATACAGTACGCAAAGCGCAGGGACGTGTGAAGGGAAAGCGTGGCGAGGGTTGTTTTCCATCTCCCAATAATAGCGGTTCAATTCGGTACCTAAATAAACAATCTATTTTAGTGGCTCCCCTTTGATATCTCGAACGTTCCCTTCTGTTATTTCTGGCAGTTCCCAGTCCTGTGATGTGATTAGAGGGGATGATTACACTTACGTAACAGCATCAAATTAATTTGCCGCCGAGAACAACAGCAGTAGGAAATCATCGGAGTTCTCAAATCGCTCCCCCCCCCCGCCCCCACCCGCCTCGAGTTTACTTAAGTGACATCAAGGGATTAGAGCGAAGTCGGTCAGTAGGGCACTGCGGGGAAAACAACCAAAACATCCACTCTGACCTTGTAAACGAAAGAGGAACAGAGCAAATAATGGAAAGCACTGGTCCCAGGCCTGGTGCAAGGGCCACCGGATGAATCAGCCTCCCAAACACACATTTCCGCCCGTCTGCGGGAGAGAGAGACAAACTGTACCTTGCAGTGAAGATTAGATCCGTTTTCTGGGGCTATGTCCAGCCAACCAAGGACTGTCAAAAACCAAGGAGATTTGAGATTTTGCTTACGTTTCTTTTCTTTTCTTTTGGCCCCTTTTCAAAAATAAAGTAATAATAATAATTTAAAAGTTGCTTTCAATTTTTACTCTCTGAGCCCTGACCAAAAAAGCCAGAAAAAAAAGGCAGAGGCAGATATAATTGCTTCTGCTTTTCTAAAAGATGTGACGATAACAGCTCAGGGAACTGTAGCCTACGGTCTTGCCAAAGGCCAGATCACCGCAACGGGCGGCATGTGGATGGCTGGGAAGAGGGGCTCTCGTAGGTACCTCTCGTGGTTCTCAGTCCCCACACTAACCTTGGACAGTCATTTAAACTCTCTGAGCCTTGGTTTTCTTACCCAGGAAAGCGGATATTACCGTCTTTCAGCTCTATTACAGGCTTGGTGTTCACCCATCCGTTCATTCCGTTCATCCCGTTCATCCATCCATTCAACAAACACTTACTGAACACCGATTCTGTCTCAGGAGCTCTGCTGGCCACTGGGAATGCCACTCGACGCGGTCTCAGTCCTGGGAGCTCACGTCCTAGTGCAGGGTGCAAATGAAGACAGCCACCGTGCACTGAGGGCTTACGCGGGCAGGTGCTGACCTCGCCACCCTTCACCCATTACTGTACTGAAATCTCACAACCACCCTGCCGGCGTAGGTATCACTATCCGTGTTTTGCGGAGGAGGACATTGAGCCGGGATGCGTTAAATAACACCACGCCAGAGCATATTTGCATGCAACGCGACTGGGATTCAAACCCAAGTTTTCTGAATTTAAAGCCCTACTAGGTCCCTTTATATTTTGAGGGAAGCTAATAAACTCCACAGCGCTCTGCAAAGACAAAGAATTATTTTAAGTGCGTTTGCACAAAGCTGTTCATATACCAGTCAGACATCACAAATGCACAAATCTTTATTGCTTGCTTCCAGTGATTACAGCAGCGCTTGATGCTTTTTAAAGCGAATTCACTCCCATTATCTCATTTGATCCTGATAACGGCATCGTGATACATGGGGAGCAGGCGTTGTTATTCTCACTGGACAGAGGAAGAGACCAGCATTAAGCAACTGGCTAAGGCCCCGACCTAGAACTGGACCACTGGTCAGTGGCTACTCACTTGCTGCTCACCCTCAGTCTCCTCTCCACGGGTCTGAACAATGGTAGGCTGATGTTTTCAATTTTGGCTTCAATAGAATTCTGGGTGATGCATATATTGTGTTGGTCTGTTGGGTGCCCGTGTCATCTTGCGTTTGGATAGAGATCCACATTTGCAGGATAGCATGGGCTATTTTTACATGTGCCCACTTTGAAAGTCATCGGCTGTTTTTCCACCTTAGGAGAATGTGCTGCATTTTCCCATCGTCTTTTGTTAACCTCATCATCCTTTACTAACCTGGAGAGTTCATCGTGCCTTCCCTCACTTAGCTCTGTGGGAAGACTGCTTTTTACAGCAATATATGGGGTTTCCAAAGTTGGGGTCGCTCCAACTGGATAGCTTGACCCTTTGTTTCAAGCAGACTCAGGCTAATTCTGACTTTAGGTTGGAGTCTGTCACGTCGTCTCACTCTGCTTGTTTCTACCTCTTTTCTCCTAATTCATAAAATGAACGTCAAAAATATCTTTTTTTTACCATTTTACCCTCGTGGCGTAGTTCATTGCTAGTCTTTCTACCTGAGATGCTTGGCGCCTACTTTGACACCCCTCCCTCATCTTTCAAGGCTAACTCAACTTCCACGTCCTTGATGACACATTTCCACAATATCTCTGCCAACACTGACATCCCCCTGCTCTGAATTTCCAAAGGCCAGAGGTTTACGGCACAGGCACCTTGGAGGAGCTCTGGTCCTAATGCTTTTCTTTTCTGATGAGGAGACTAGAACCCAGAAAGGGCAAATGACTTTCTGGTTGACACTAAAGCTGGAGTTAGTACCCTGACTCTCTTGCTTCCTGAGGCTAGCACTGCTTCTATTAGACTCCTCTACCTTTCTGCCCCGATGTCTGTGGGATACGGATCGTGTGGACACGGTCTAGAATGGATATTTTGTCTTATTAACTCCACAAGCTCAGGGAGCTTCTTGAAGGAGAGAACTGAGTCTTTTTCATCTCTGAATCCCACAGGATTTTCCACAAGCCCAACACATAGTAGTTGCTCAAGAAACAGTCTTGGGATAAATAATTGTCCTTTATGGAAACTACCGATATTTGCATTTCCGTCTCCAAGCTTGTTTGCTAACTCATCCCCTGCTGGTTTTCACTCTTGTTCCTGCAGCACTTTCTCCCTTCACCTCAAATCCCTCTTTCGCTCCATTCCACCCCTCTGCAGAGGATGGACTTCTGGGTAGCCTGCATTCATTCCTCCACTCCTCCATTTATTCAGTGAGTACCTGCTAAGTGCCTAGCCTGTGCCAGCCCCGTCCTCTCTGCAGGGGAGGTAGCAATGAGCAAAATGAAATCCCTGCCCTCATGGAGCTCATCATCCCTGAAGATCTCCACCCTCTCCTCCAGAAATCCTCACTTTCATTTCACTATTTAGAAACAAAATAAACATAGAAGAAAAATAAACCAATTTTTTTTTTTTTTTTTTTTACCGGAAAGGCAAGGTTTCCTACCATTAGTTGTGAGAGCAGATACTGTCTGTTTTTCTCTGGTTTTTGATACTATGATACACAGTTAAATTTCAACCCACAGTTTAATATTTATTTGGTTGCCAAACTAAGCACACTAATGGATGTCATTTTAATATATGTTTTATAAATGGTTGTTTCTTACATAATTAAAGTAAATTAAACCATGTGCATTACTTGTTAGATCGAACTCATTGAGAATTTATTATTATAATCCACGGATATTAGTAGACATTGTATTCAATTAATTTTGTAATAAAATCTTTAATATATACTTATCTAAAATGACACATATATTTTAAAACATTAGATCGCTTCATTTTGCATTACACGCAAAATGATGAGATGATTAAAAAACCTCCCAAATAATACACATTACTATGAAATGAGTTCATAAATTTAGAAGTGGTTGGGGAATGCTGTCCTAAACTCTTTATATCTGTCCCTGTCCTTACTATCTGGGCTCCTTCTTTAAGACAGGCATCCCTCTCAGTGCCATCGATCATCCTTTCTCTCTCCTGTATCATCAGTCTTTCCCTTTCTGCTTTTTTCTTTTCCTCAATTTACAAACATTACCAGGTCTCCCTCTTCTGAACAGCCAGCCAACCAACACCAGGCAGCATCAGGAAATCTCCTCTTTAGGCCTGTCTGCTCCTCAAGCTGCCACCTTATATAGCCAAACTTCCGGGGAGAGTTATTTTTCAGCCTCTACTCTTCTCCTTTTTCACCTTCTCCTTGGATGACCACAGCCACCCTCCACCCTCGGGATTCCAACATCCATCTATGTGGAGATGGGAAATGCAGAGCATGGTATTGTCCCACAGAGCAGACATTGCTAGCAGACCTCCACTCTCTTTTCCAGGATAGTCTAGTCCTAGTGTACGTGGTGCTCCAGGAAGGATCTTCCAACTGACAGAGCCAGGGGTGAAGGCTCTTTCTTCCTTTGACCTATATGCCAATGACTTCCCAAATCTATGTTTGCAGCACTGGAGTTCTCCGAGCCTGTTGTTAAACAGCCTTCTAGACGCTTCCACTGGTTCACCACTACCATCCAGCACAGTGCCTAGAACAGGGTGAATATTCAGTAACGCTCTGTGCAATGATAAGCATGTATTCAGTGACACCACCCACTAGGACAGTCTCGACCAGCTTGCCAGGTATAAAAGTGAGACTCGTCTACTTGCACGTCTCTTCTTTCAGAGTTGTGGTGGCGATGTGCCAGGTCCTGAGCACAGTACCTGTTTGTAACAAGTTACACATTTTGGCCAACAGCTCCACAATTTCACCCTTGAGTTCCTTCAAAACTCTTGGGTGGATGCCATCAGTTCCGGTGATTTATTTACACCTAGAGTGTCATTCTAGGACATCCTGTCCATGGGCCACAACTTGTTCCAAGACTTTAGACTCCTCTGTTTTCAAATACAATTGGGGAGTGGGAATTTTCCTTTTCATCTCTATGGTAACAGCTAATGCAAAAAATTTGCCATGACTCTCTCAACTATTTTTTGCTCCTCTTTAAAGTGGTGATGATTCAGTGAGTCCGACTGATCTAAATGCTTCTGTCATTTTTTACTGCCATTGAGATGTAATAAGAGAATGTTTTCTGATTGGCATAGAAGTTCCCTAAAAGTCACCCTCAAATTATCTCCTGCAGCACTATGCCAACTAACTCTATAAAGTGCCAGCTGGTAACTCAAATGGATTAAAGAACTTTCACACCTAGCAGCTCATTTAATCTTAATTAAAAACCCTGGAAGATTGGCAAGAGAAGCTAGATAGATACCATTTTACAGACAAAGAAACTGAGGTTCAGAGCGGCCAAGAGATTTGAATGTCATGTAGTAGCTGAAACCATTCTGTAGGTTTACAATCCAGTGGTTTTAGATGTACAATCCAGTGGTTTTTCTCCTCGCTACACCTTGATTCAGTTGAACTGCATCAACCTATCCTAATCCAATCAGATGCTCAATGAGCAGTCATTAGGACAACTGGAAAGAACTAACTGACGTCAAAATGGTTGATTCAGTGGCCGCATGCAGCTATGGCCTCATGTAACAAAAATGCACTCTGCTGAGAAACATTCCCCAGGGAGAGTCTGAGAGAACACGCTGAGAGTCCTGCCCCACAGAGGCCAGCCCAGACTACGTTTGAGGGTGAACATCACAACACAGATATATACACGGCTTTGTGCATTTCAAGGCTTGTTCTTGAAAAGTTCTTGTTGCTGGATTTTGAGACTAATTGGATTCTCACTATGGGAAACCTCAACTAGAATAAAGGTGAGTGAATATGGGGGCCACCTCTAGCAATTAACACATCACCAAATGGGGGCCAGCTTTGAGCCAGTAGCAACCACAATTCCCACAAGGAAATCATGAGGAAGCCGAGTAGTTGGACGGATCAAATACTGGCATTTCATCTTTAGGATCATATTTTGTGTGCAACCGCAGCTCCAGACCTGAAAGACTGGCCATCTCGCATTTGCCCATAAACTTACAGAAATTTGCCTCGAATGTAATCTGACATCGTCCCGCCTCTCTGATTAACCACTTCTGGGTCAGCCTCAAAGAAGCGCATGCCAAATGGTGCCCAGTGGATCTGAGCGGTGGCAGTTTCTTTCTTCCTTCTACCTACTCTTTTCCCAAATACTATCTTGCCAATTAAGACGATCTGACTGAACAGAAAGAAATATTTAACCATCCTTGATACAAAGATCGGGGGGAATACCATTTGCTATCTTATTTCCCCCCATCAAGGAGATACAAAATAATTTCTTATATTTAATTTCTTTGGTACAGAGATTGATCTGATAGTATTGTGGAATTGTCAGTCATTCAACTCAGTATTTTATTTTTTTTAATGTATAACCTTGGAGTGTGTGTGTGTGTTTTAAATATACTGAAACCCTTGAGTATTTCATAAAAAATTCAATTTGTGTTTTTTATGTTAAAAAAAGGATTCAATTTGTTTCAATTTGAACAATTTCAATTTGATTCAATTTGTTTACAAGCTGCCTGAGCTTTTTTTTTTTTTTTTTTCACCCTGATGTTTATGTACCTTCCTTTGGAAGAAGAAAATGCTCCCCTAATAAATGGCAATTGATCACTGGGGTTGAGGACCTATGGAGAGGCTGAATGTGGGCTAAGCGTGCTCTGGCACCTAGTTGATTTGTCTCCCACATTGAGTATTTGCTAATGAAGGGAGCCTCAGTATGGGATAGAAAAAGGATTCCCTTGGTCTGTTAATTTACTTGGAATAATTCATTAGCTGACACTTTTAGCTGTGAATCTGGCTGGTAAATCCCAGGTCACCCCAACATTATGTGTAAAGAGGATAGTTCAGTTTTTGTGCAAGAACTTCAGGAGGATGGATTGAAGTCCTCTCTCCCACCCTTACATAAGGGAGCTTGTTAATAAAGAGCTCTTTGGAGCCTTTCCTTTGTACAGGCACTGTATGAATATTTATGGAATATTTCATCTGTAAACAGCATTAAAATCTAAACAGAGCATACCAAGAAATAGGAAGGCCATTTTCACCTAATACATAGCAGTGTTGTGCAAACGCCGGGGTTCCATTCCTGGTTAAGAGCTAAAGAACAGCAACGAAGGAGAAATTATTTGCTTAACAAACCAGAGGATGGTAAATCCTGTGATCTGGTGGGGCTTTGGTGTCCTTGTTAATCAAGTCTTCTGGGTAATTGAATGACATATGCCTGTCTGCACACGGCAGACACACACACAGACATACATACAGACATGGGTGCCTGATATTTGTAACCATTGAGATTGGTCATAAAATTGCTTCCTTTGTAGATAAAAAGTGGTCAAATATCAGAATTTTTGTATGGCCCAACCTAATTGGTGCTGCCCCAAATTTCTGGCCCTTTGTCTTTTGGGCAAAGGGAGGGGTGGGAATATGGAATTGGTGTTCACACGTGGGCTCCAACTAGCCAGCTGAACAGGAAAGGGAGGAGAGCGAGGAGTTGAATGAAACCTTGACAGATCAACTTCTGCAGATCCCATGCCTCTTCCAAGGCAGGGGGATGGAGCGTGTGGGGTGCCAGTCAGCCTGTACCCCAGAGAAACTTCTCACTCGCCAGTCATGGCTGTGTGTTCTCGATTGCAAACCTCAGTACCGATTTTCAAAGGGATTAGTATATAACAAAATACACTCAACAAGAAAACCACCCAGAACGCAATGAATCATTCTTTGATGATTCAGCAGGCACTTTAGGATCCTGTAGTGCCTTAGGGTCAGCATTGCAAACATCAATTATTTTATGGTAGATGTGTAGAAGAGCTAGTTCACTAGAAGTACTAGTTGGGAAAGTGCTAGACAACTCTCTTTTACAATATTTTGAAAAATAATGTTCTATCCAAGGCCTTTTTCTGCTTTCAATATATTGCCTGGAATGTTGTATATTCTTTGCAAATATGGCTCATTTATCTGCTTATAGAAATACCTCTTCTATGGCATGCCTAAGTAAAACTGAAATTCTCTCATTTTCTTATGAGCCATTTTTGGGGTAGACTTCTGTCTTTCTCCCTGACCATTCAGGTATGCCTATAATTAAATTCAAATCACTATATGAGAAGTTTGATCTGACAACGTTGATAAAATTACTTTTTTAAAAACCTGAGTCAGGCAGCACACTTGCGCTTTGTTTAGTTTCAAATGTTCCTAAAAACTAGGAGGATGTGATTCTATTGCATTCAAGCCAGTCGAAAGTCCAGTTTCTCCCTCCTTGCAAACCGGAGTTGGTTGGTAATGAAGAAAATAATCTAGTCCCTGGAGATCAAGTTCTCAAGCATTTTTGAAACCAAATTAATCCAAACATCTGCAAGAATTTTGTCTTAAAAAACCCAGGTGTCTAAAACATAAGGGGAAAAAATATACAAATAAAGCTTTGTCACCCAAGTTTTTGAAAGACAGGTTTCTAGCAGAAACCTGATGTCAAAAATAAAACACAGTTGTCCGCATGAGTCTTTACTTTCCATGGTGATTCTTCCTTTTGGTCTTCAACAAAGAATAGAATTTCTAGGTGAGTCTTGTCAGATTTTCCAAAAGTGCAGCTAAAGAAAATGAGGGGGTTCCAGGTAAGCGAATGTCCCTGGGAGGCAGCTCAACTCTGGCCTGGATTTATTATAAGCTTCTGGTTCTTCTTCATGTAAATTTCAATGGTGGTAAACTCAAAGCAGCCAGACACAAAGGTTGGGGCATCAGACACGAATAACTGAAGACAGATGTGTTGTCTTTCTCTCACACAGCAGGCCTGGGCCTTGCCCAATCTAAGGAGAAAAGTCTCCAAAAATTCAGAGGAAGGAGGACATATTCCTGCTGTTTGTGTGTTTTTAAAGAAGTGCATGGAACACACACTCACACAGAGTGAAAGAGTGTCTCCAGGTTGCTTGCCCGCATATTTACATCCACTATCATTAGGTGAGACTACATACAATTTTGCTTGAAGCAAATGTGGCTTTTTAGCTACATTTTGTTACTAGTTCAATATCATCTAACAGTTACCCCAAAATGATGTCTCCAGGAGGGACACTATTGGTATTTTGTAAACTGCTGCCGCTTCTCCTCTTTCTCTGTTAGACATGGCCTAATGGGTTTAGAAAATGACATTCAAGATGCTGCTTTGCCAATTACAACTTCCGTTACCTGATTCTTGAAGGACATAAGCATGCCTAATTGTGTGCTCAGACATTTTATTAAGTTGTTTTGAGGGCTGAAAGTCTCTTAACCTTCATATAGAACCATATTCATAAAAAAGAATGTTTTCAGGGAAAAAAAAAACAACTGGGAAAAGGGCATTTAATTCCAAATAAAAGTTCTATTTATTTCCAAAATGCACAGAATTTTGCCAACCTCCAAAGCAAAGGCAGGCTGCAGATGGTGAAGATTGCACAGGTATTTTCCCCAAACTTTCTCGACGATGCTGCCAATGCTGCTGTGAGTGGCTGAGAGGGAAACACAGCAAGCCCAGTCCCACCAGGGGCAGAATCTACTCTCAAGCCACTGTTGATTGAGAGAAAGAGCTGAACAAACATGACTTAGATGTTTCCACTGCCCTGGAAACTTGGTCCTTGGGTTAACTGGCCTTTGGACTAATTTAAGAACAGTATCTCCTACCAGGGAAATTATTTCTCTTAGCATCAAATTCCTCTCCCTTAACTTTCTTTTAGAAAGTTTCCTTTTCAAAGTTTAGGGGGTGACACAGCATGTCAAACTCCTGACATGATCCCAGGCAGAGGACAGACAAGATACGCTGCTGCCACCAACCTTCCAAGAGAACCTGGTCACTAACCAGCACCAAGTGTCACCCATCATACGGGTCCTGACGTGGGACACACTTAGCATGAACACAACTTTGCCTCAGGAAGCATGTGTGGGAACACATGCCAGAGGGTAGCACCCCCACGCTCCTGCTCAAAGACGTTGGCTATACATGACGCTGATTCGCCCATGCAGGAGCACTGCAAGCTCCCGGCGGACCCATCCTTCGGATTTGAGACTGTCCACGTGTGTTTTTTCACCACCTCTGGAGGCTTTTATTTTCTGCTTCCTCCCTTCCTAGCACAGTGCCAATCACAGCTCTCCCCCGCCACCCCTCTCCCCAAAGGCTCTCTGAGGCTGCTCCCTGTGTGATTGGCATCTCATTAATGAAGGAGGGCTGGTGTCTCTCTCATTACAGTTACAGTGAGTGAGAGGACCTCAGAACTAATTTACTTGCTCTCACTAGGGAAGACACTTGCCTCCGCAAAGAACTTCACTTTCCTGCTGCCTGTGGCAATAAAAGAACCCGTTTTGTTCTAACATTAATAAGGTGAGAGAATAGAGAATTTCCAAAAGAAATTAAGAAAGGCAAGAGGGTAGGTGTTGGCCCGTGGAAGTTTCCCTAAAGCAGGTCTGATGGTGGAGTTCAGCGAGGGACCTTTGATTCAGCAACATCTGGCCGACATGACGAAGCCTGGCAGGCAAATGAGAAGCCAGCCAAGCATGGCGTCTGGGGTGGGAAGTGGGAGCCATGGGTTCTAATCCCGGGTCCTAAGTCCCTGCATGACCTTGGGCAAGTCTTTAATTTTCCTCTGGTCCTTAGTTTTATTATCAGTAAAATAAGGGGATTAAAGGGTCTCTCAGGGTTCCCCCAGCCCTAAAATTTTAAGATTCTAAAAATGGGACTTTGGACTATTTAAAACTTTTTTTCCTGTTTGGAGTGAGTTTTTTTTTTTTTTTTTTTTTTATCTCTGGCAACAAATTAGAAATTCCTCCCGAATTAAAGAGCATGGAATGGAAATCATTTGGCTTCTCCAGCTGAAAAGGTCAACTAGATTCAGAAATGTACTCCAAGCCCGCACCGTCTGCATGGAAACCTAATTAGAGATCATACTTCATTGGCTAAAAGGGATCAAACTTATCTGAGCTTTCATCTGGATATGTATTTTTAAAAAATTACTCTGAGTTACTAATTCATTTATCTTTCTACTTACAGGAAATTCCACTCATTGATACAGCTCTGCTTCGACACTCCCGCTCACATTAAATACCTTCCTTTCCATCCACGTTATGATCGTGCCCCTTTATCACATTGTGCTTAAAATGCCCTGTCATTTACGGAACCATAAAAATGACTTTTTTTTTTTTTTTGAGACAGAGTCTCACTCTGTTGCCCGGGCTAGAGTGCCGTGGCGTCAGCCTAGCTCACAGCAACCTCAAACTCCTGGGTTCAGG
>CAUYRT010104513.1:0-12459 GCA_963574885.1 Lepilemur ruficaudatus | reverse complement strand
ACCGGGGGTTGTATGGCAATTGAGGATCCCGCCGACTCTTGGAAATGAACACAGTTTCCGTTAGGCTAAAGTGCAAACCTTCCAGAGGAGTAGGAAGAGCCTCACTGAAGAGAAGAATGGCCTAGAAGGGATATCCAGGGGTTGGGCCATGTCCTCAAGAAGAATGCAAGCATCAGAAAACCTGGAGGGCTTGTGAAAACACAAAGTGCTGGTCCCACCCTCAGAGTTTCTGATCCAAACATCCACACTTTTGTAAGCAAGTTCCCAGGGGATGCTGATGCTGATGCTGATGCTGATGATGCTTGTTTGGAGACCACATTTTGAGAAGTAGTGTTCCAGAGCAAGGATCACAAACTTGGGTGCTCCCTAGGACTAAATAAGTGATGTCAATGAGTGACCCATAAGAAAGCTGTAAGTGAAATAACAGTCTCAGCACAGGAACATACAGCAAATGGCACTGGCCTGAATGTGAACGAGGTGGTCGCCATGCTGTTACAGGGGGCAGCTGCTAATCAAATCAGACCAGTTGTTGCAAAAGCTGCTATTTTTTTTTCTTAATTTAAGATATTTTAAATTTTATTCTGAATTATTAAATTTCAGGAATGGATAACAAAATATAAAATTATAAATATGGCATAAAGAATGCAATGCGTTTTGTAAACTGCCATTTTTAAGGGGAAAAAAAAAAGTCTTTGTAGCACCCTGAGCTCCTCTTCCTGGTCCCGTCCATTTCCTTCCTTCCCCATGAGTAACTACTACTAAGAATGTGTGTTGGATGTTTTCTTGCTTTTCTTTCTAGTATTACTATACTTTTTGGACTTGACACACAGAATAATTCCACTTACATATTTCTTTAGTGACTTTCTTTCCTCATTACCAGACATGATGTTTCTGAGATTAATCTACGTTTTAGCACATACATATAATTTATACCACCAGTTTCCCTGAGGGTATACACCATGGTTGATTTGTCCATTTTACTCTTGGACATTGGGCTGGTTCCAGGTCTTTGCTTCTACACACAGGACATCTATGAACACTCTTGTGTGTGGCTTCTGGTGCGAATAGGCAAAAAGTCTTTTTCAGACACACATGGGAGAGTGGAATTTCTACTCCTAGGGGTGTGCATATCTACAGCTTTGCGAGACAATGCCAAACAGCTTTGCAAAGCGATTGCTCTAGCTGAATGTCCCACTAGCAGTGTGTAGAGTTCCAGTTGTTCTTTCTTGCTAACATTTGATATTGGTAAGTATGAAATGAGTATGAAATGGTAGGCCATTGTCTTTTAAAATTGCATTCCTCTAATTAGTAATGGAGGCCAGTATCTTTTCAATTCTTTGTCAGCCATTTGGGATGTTCTACAGTGACTCGCTTTTGTGTTTGTTAATTGTTTTATTTCTATTTGTTTTAACTGTTTTATTTATTGTGTGTGTGATTTGTAGAGTGCTTTATATATTCTGAAAAACATTTTGCAGTTCAACATGTTGACAATTTCTTCTTTTGGTTCATGGTTTGTCTTTTGTGTTTAGCATCTGTGGATGAACAGACGTTTTACATTTTAATTTAGACAAATTTAAGACCTTTTCTCGTAAGATTTGCACTTTCTGTATCTTATTTGAGCAGTCTCTCGCTACACTAAGGTCCTGGGGCTCTTTCATACTGTTTTCAAAGGTTTTACGTTTTTTTTTTTAAGTCTCTAAATCATTAGGTATTCATTTTTGTATATGGTCTGAGGTTGGGCTCCGATGAAATGCAGATTATCTCAACATATGTCGAAAAGTCAATATTTAGCTCCATCGTATATTTCTATGCCTTTAAGGCTCTCTTTTGGAGCTTTCTAGTCTGTTTCATTTTTCTGTTTGTCTATCCCTGCAAAAAATTATTTAATTGAATATTTTAACTTATTTACTAGAGTTTTTAAACTCTTTATATTTCATGAGACAAGTCCTCCTACCATGTTGTTCTTCAAGAATATCTTAGTTATTCTTGGATCTTCCACATAAATTTTGAAATGAATTTAAGTTTTATAAGGAAACCCGGTTGGAATTTTGATTGGATTCAAGTTCAATCCATGAACATTGTATCTATCTCTACTTTATGTTTACTTTGATGTAGCTCAATAGTTTAATAATTGTGAGTATCTTCTGTGGTTATTGAAAATGGTATTTTTTAAAAAGTATTTTTCATATTCTTATTCCTTTTTTCCTGAAGTATAAATATCCAAAATTTTTTTTTGTATGTTAATCTTACAGTCAACAGCTAGGTAAATTATTTTTTATAAATTGGGTACAGGTTGGTATTAGGTTTTATTTGTAACCATAAATTATTTTAATTTGTGACAGTTTTATATCTTTTCATTTCTTATACCTTTTAATTCTTTTTCCTTTCATACTATAGTGTCTAGGACTGTCCAATACATTGTTGATTAGAAGTAAAGAAATGGAAATCTTGCTTCTTCCTGACCTTAGAGAGAAAACTTTCAATAATTTACCATTAAGTATTTTTTTTGTTCTAGCTTTTTTCCTCCCGTAAATACCTTTTAACAAGATAAGGTAATTCCCTTCTATTCTTTTTCTCCTAAGAGAAAAATTATTGTGAATTTTATCAGTTATTTTATAATATACAATAGACATATGAATGTGTTGAATTATATTAAATTTTCTAATAATCACCCCTGTGTTTTTGGCATTAACTCAAAACTTTCTCATTATGTGTCATCCTTTCTATATATTTCTGAACTATTTAATATTTTTAGGATTTTGTGCCTATGTATAAATGAGTATATCCTATAATTTTTCTTTCTTATCTTTGTCAGGTTCTATCACTTTTCTGTAATTCAGAATTGTTTATGAAACAGTTATTTGTCCCTTTATGTTTAAACTTACTGATAAACTCTCAGGGCATAAAAAGTACACCTTATTTCCATTTAAAAATAAAAAAGTATCATATAGGTTATGTGTTTTTTCTCAGATTGGCTTTTTAAAGTTATCATTATCTTGGTATTTTTCCATTTCATATAAAGGTTTAAGTTTATTGGCACAGTTTTTCATAATATCCTTTTTTTTAAATGCCCTCTGCATTTGTAGCTGTGTCTTCTTTTTTGTTCCAAATATTTTTATTCATGTCGTCTTGAGCAGTACTGCCAGAAGTTTTATTTATTTATTTGGAGACGGTCTCACTCTTTTGCCTGGGCTAGAGTGCTGTGGCGTCAGCCTAACTCACAGCAACCTCAAATTCCTGGGCTTAAGCGATCTTTCTGCCTCAGCCTCCCAGGTAGCTGGGACTACAGGCATGCACCACTGTGCCTGGCTAATTTTTTCTATATATTTTTAATTGGCCAATTAATTTCTTTCTATTTTTAGTAGAGGACGGGGTCTTGCTCTTCTCAAGCTGGTTTCGAACTCCTGCCCTTGAGCAATCCTCCTGCCTCGGCCTCCCAGATTGTTAGGATTACAGGCGTGATCCTAACAGGCCCTACCCAGAAGTTTTTCTTTTTATCAGTCCTTTCAAGAGCTAACTTTTGGTTTTGTAAGTCTGATCTATTTTATGTTTATTTCTAGTTCTTGAATTTCTCTTTGACTTCTTGTTCCGGACAAGTTAGGGTAATTCTCCAGTTCTAAAATGCGCTGTTTTGCTAATTTTTGCCTTTCCTAATTTTAATGTATGCATTTAAGGTTATGCATTTTTCTTTGATGGTACCCCAAAGGAGAATTTATGAAAACAGGTATAAATATTTTCTAATTTTGATTTCTCCTGTGGCTTATGAGTTATAGAAGGGGTTTCTTAATTTTTAAATATATATTTCTTATAGATTTCTAGATATTTCTAGTTTCTGTTTTCTCCATTGGTTTTGAACTTTTGAATCTTATTTTTGAGCTGACAATCTTAGAGAACATTTTCTGTATAATATCTATTTTTTAAAAATTGAGACTAGCTTTTTGGCCCAGTACATATCAATTTTTATATTCCATGCCTGTATGAAAAAAAATATGTTTTTTAGTTTTTGGTGCCATGTTCTACATATGTCTTATTAATTCAAGATAATTAATTGTTCTGTTCAAATTTTTTATGTTCATATCCATTTGTATCTGTTTGATCTATCAGTTACTAAAATAGGTATATTAGATGCATACCAGACAGAATTGTTCTATCTTCCTTAACTTCTTCTTAGTATTATGTATGGTGGATCTCTTTATTTCTTGTATTGCTTTTTTGTCTTAAAATGCTTCTGCCTGTTAATATAGTAGTTCTATTCTATTTCTGTTATTTGTCTTGGACACATTTTTCCATACTTTTAAATATCAACCATTCTACATGGTTATGTTTTAAGATGTGCTGCTCATGTAACTTGATTTTTTAAAAAAAATTTCAGATGACTTTTTATTGAGGGAAAATTTACATGTATTGAAATGCACAGATCTTAATTACACACTGTGATGAATTTTGACAAATGAATAGTTTTATGTAATCACCGCACCATCCAACATCACCACCCCAAAAGTCACCTCACGCTTCTCTGCAGTCACACCCCCCAGCCACCCTCCAAAGGCTTTTCTGATTCCTGTCACCACATATTAGTCTCACTTGTCTTTGAGCTTCATATAGCAAGAATAACAGGTTTTACTTGTTTGTGACTTTTGCAACTTTTGAGAGTCTTCCATGAGGCCGTGTTCATCAGTTGTTCATTGTCTTTATTGCCTCGTAGTGACTGATTGCACGACTAGCCCATGATTTGTTTATCCATTCGACTGTGGATTGACATCTGGTTGCTTCCAGTTTGTGGCTGTTTTGTACAAAGGACGACAAACATTCTTAGACAAGCCTTTTTGAGAAAAAGTTTTCATTTCCCTTGAATAAGCAGCTTGGAGTGGAATTACTAAGTTATAAGACAGGAGTGTCTTTAATAAGTGTGGTAAGGCAGCACCTAAGATGGTCCCAGTGATCCTTGCCTCCTGGTATTCGTGCCCTTATGTCATTTTCTCCCCTTGACGTGGGCTGGATTAGCGACTCACTTCTACAGAAATAGAATATGGCACAAGTAAGGAGATGATGATTAAAAAAAAAACCTGGGGCTTCCATCTTTGGGCTCATTCCCTCACTCTGAGAGGAAGCCAGGTGCTGTGTTGATAGGTGCTCCATGGAGAGGACTAAGAGACTGAGGGACACGATTATTTGACAAGGAACTAAGGTCCTCAATTCAACAGTCTACGGAGAACTAAATCCTGCCAGCACCCACGGCAATGTGTTTGGAAATGGATCTCCCCCAAGTCAAGCATTTGAAAAGATCAGGGTCCTGGCCAACAGCTTAAATGCAAAACCTCATGGAAGATCTTGAGTCAGAGGCATCAGCTGAGCTGCACCTACATTTCTGACCCACAGAAACTGAGAGAGAATAAATGTCTGTGGTTTTAAAGTGCTAAGTTTTGGGGTAATGTGTTACACAGCAATAGATTAATGATACAGTAAGATTGTCAAACTGTTTTCCGAGAATTGCACAATTTTACATTCCTACCATCGATGATGTTGACTGACTTTTTAGTGGCTGAGAAAATGGTACTTTATTGTAGTTTTCACCTCTCTGATGACTAATGCTCTTTAACATCTTTTCATGTGATTATTGCCTATTCAAATATGTTCTTTTGGAAGGGATCTATTTAAATCTTTTGCCTGACTTTTTTTTTTTTTTTTTTACAATTAAGCTGTTCATAAATTTGTTATTGATTTGCTACATATCTAGGTAAAAATTCTTTTTCATATATAGCTCTCTCTTTCAAGTATTTTCTCCTGATTCATGACCTGACTTTTCATTTTTCAGCAATGTCTCCTGATGAGAAGTTTTAAGTTTTGATTTTGCTACATTTCAATTTATCAATATTTTTTATGTTTAGTACTTTTGTGCCTTCTCTAAAAAAAAAAAACCCATTGCCTACCTCAAGGTCACAAAGATAATCTCCTATGTTTTGTTCCAGAAGCTTTATAGTTTTAGCTTTTAAATTAAATTTGATCCATCTTAAATTTTTAAGAAGAACATTAGGTTAATTTTTTTCCCAATAGGTCTATCCAGTTGTTCCAGCATGATTTACTGAAAAGACAATCCTTTTGCCATTGGACAGCACTGGTGCTTTTGTTGACAATCAGTTAACTATATGTGTAGATCTATTTCCAAATCCTTTCTTCTGATCTTCTTATCTATTTGTCTAGCCTCATGCTAATACTTGGTTTTCTTGATTATCATAACTTTAAGTCTTAAAATCAAGTAGTGTAAGTCTCTTAACTTTTGCAAAATGAAAATAGATCATTTTGGCTATTTTAGGTGCTTTACTTTTCCATATAAATCTTAGAATTGTCAGTTTCTAAAAAAAAACAAAGCCTATTGGGATTTAGATTGGGATTATGTGAATTCATAGACAAATTTTGGGGAGAGGTGATCTTAATATTTAGACTTATATGGATTTTCTTTTTAATCTAACTGTCCAAATTTACTATTCTTGATTTGTGTGCTACTGTTATATATCTTGGTTCTGTATTATTTAATCCTGCAAGGCTACTGTTAATACAATCAATGTTTACATATATATATCCATGTATTTATCACTTTCCTTCTGTTATTTTAGGTTTTTAATTTTTTTTTTAACATCAACAGAGTCCTTGATATTTTCTTTTAGTGAGTGTCTTCTGGGGTAAGGCTTCAGTTTTGTTTTACTGGAATAAATCTTTAATTTGTCCTCCTTTGTGAAAGGGATTTTGTCTGGATGCACAACTACACTGGCAGTTATTTTCTCTCAAGAATTGAAAATATTATTCCTCTGTATTCTGCTACTCATTGTTGTGATTAAGACATCAGCTGTCTAACCTCAATCCTAGAACTACTATTTGGTTTTCTCTCTTACTGCTTTTTATTTTTGATCATCTGTGATATCATTCTGACATGTCTAGATGTGGATTTCACTTTATGTGCTCTACTTGAAATTTTTTTATTTATACTCTAAATTTGTGGTCTTTTGCCTTTCATTACTTTTGGACCATAATACTCAGCTGATATTTCTCTCTCCTCATTCTGTAACTTGGATTAGACATTCTCTAGCATCTCTGTTATTCTTCCTCTCTGCTTTCTGGGCAATTCTTTGGATATATTTTCATGTTGATTATTTCTCATATCCATTGCAATTTTGCTTTCTGACATTACATTTTTATTTCTAGAAATTCTATTTACCATTTTTATATTCCTTTGTGGATCTGAATGGCTGCCTTGTTTCCCTGCTTGTTCTCTTGTGCACAGTGTCTTGTTTCTGAATGTGTTTATGTACTTCTTGACCGTGAGTTCATATTTCTTAGATTTTTATCTTTGGAAATTATTTCAAACATATATTAAAGTGGTTTTCTCTAGAGAGGAATTTGCATTTGTTTCCATCAATCACTGGTGCTACCATCAGCTTGGGCCCATGGCAGATACATTTCTTTGCTTGAGGTTTCAGGCCAACCTAGGTAAGATGAGTTCAGGCTACAAACCAGAGGGAGGGCCAATTTGAAGTTACCAAGCTGTGGAGAAATTTTTTTCTTTCCCTTCCATTCAGTGTTGAGGTTCAAGACAGGCAGTTTCCCTGGCAGTCCTCTGGGTGGAAGGGGTGGACAGACCAGGCAGGCTGAATTCTGTCACCCTGAGGGTTTGATACTTAGGAGTTCCAGGTTCATCTTTGAGATCTCTTATCAGACTCCTCACTTCAGTGGGTCCTGAGATTTATTTTGTTTCCATGACCCACTAGGCCATGAAATCTGAAGGTGAATTTCATCTGGGTCAGCAAAATCTATAAAAGTTAAAGCTGGCCTCAATAATCAGATGACTTCTCTGGGTGCCCACACTTCTTTAGGTTTTGAACTCTGAATAATTTTGACTAATATCCAGCTCATCAATTGCATTTAAAATATTTCTAAAATATATTTTATCTGGTAAACTATCATAGTGCTGCACTAGAGGTCCAGGTTTCTGATTTTTCAAAGGAAGATGGAATTTGACATTGTATAGTGAAATCACCTCATCTTTCTGAGAACCGTATCTGGGCTAAGAGTTGCCAATTTGCTAGAAAACTCTAGAAGTTTATCAATCAGAGCTCAATTAGAGAAAGAGAACCTCTATGAGAGAGACATGTAATTAAGTTTATTATAGAAATTCGACCTTATACAATTTGGAGAGCTGGTTAAACTTTAGCCTGTGTAAGGTTGTTGTATTTGTGTCTGATGACGGAGCCTGAAGTCAGCAGGGCAGACAGTCAGGAAGGAAAGATGGATGTGAATGGGGAAGAGTGAGGATGAACTAGAACTCACCAGATTTAACTGATATCCATGACCATCTCCTACCATTTCTAAGGCCCTGATCCAGGGGAGAGAAAGCTTCTTCCCGTCTTCCTGAAACTAAGCATGCACTTGGTCCAGGAGTTGAAGAAGCTGAAGAGAGGATCTAGTGGGAGCCAGAAGACCTAAAGCCATACTGCTGACCCACATCAACAGCGTGAGCCATCAAGTGATTGCCAGTAGTGCTTGTTGTTCTGCACTGATTTTCTAGGACAAAAGGAGTATGGCAGCTGCTATACTCCCACCTTCCAGACCTGCTAACCACCGATAGTCCTGCTAACTGGGAGAAGAAATCATGGCAAATGTAGTCCCAGCTTATCTAAATTGATATACTACAAACTCACCCCATCATATCATCCATGTTTTAAGTGCCTGCTTTTACTTGAACACATGGTATTTAATCATCTGAAAATAGTAAGAAGAAATATAAGCTTTTCTAACTAGACAAGTTCCACTTCTAGGTCAAAGAAAGATCACTCTGAAACTCAAGCTCCTCTTACCTGCAATAGGTATTTAAATTTTACAAATGAAGATGCTGAGTTTGTGGCGATCTGTTGAAAAATCTATGCATAATATTCTAGGGTTCTGCCCTAAAGATTTAAGAAATGGATTGGATAGTCTCATCTGAAGGGCATTCCTCTCAGAAAAGCAGTGATATTCTATCTTGTAGAGCAAAACCATTTTGAGATTTGCTTTCATGCTATGCAAGCTTGACCATTATAAAAAAAATCTTTTGAATCAATGCTTCTTTCTCACTGTAGAGCTTGTTGATTTATTTAATAAACATGTATTATACTAGAACAAAGGTGACACAGAAAAGTGCCCTGTATCCTAGACTAGCAGAGTCTGGGTTTTGAGGGTTCATTAGAGATTGGCTCATTTGTTTGTTCAGTAGACATTTATTGATTTCCTAGTATGTGCAAATTGCTAGGGTTTCAGCTATCAACAAGACAGACCTAATTCTTTTCCCAGTCAGTTTACTTGCTTATTGAGAATGATGAGATACATTAACTATTTGTTTATGGTGGGCAGAAGTCCTTGGTAGAGAAGTATAGGACCTTGTCCAAACCTGTAACTGGGTAGTGGGAGGAGTTGGGGTCTGAGAAGGCTGATGCTGACACCTGAAAGATGAGGAGGTAGCCCGATGAGAGTTCCAAGCAGAGGGACTTTTAGGAGGAAAAAAATTTTGTGAGTTACAAGAAATTCAAAGAAAGTAGATAAAGAATGTGGTATTAGTAAGAGGTAGGAGGCAAGTGAGGTGTGGTTTTTCATCATATGGTGATACAACAACATATTTTAAATGGAGTGATGATGTAAGGGGGTAGAAAGTATTAATACTAGGCAACATGATCTCATTTGCATGTTACAAAGACTATGGTGGTGGCTGCTTTTATTTGTGTACTTGACTCAGCCACAGGGTGCCTAGACATTTGGTGAAACATTATTCTGGGTATGTCTGTGAGAGTGTATCTGGATGAGATTAACATTCGAATCGGAAGAATGAGTGAAGCAGATTGTCCTTAAGGTGGGTGGGCTTCGTCCAATCCACTGAGAACCTGAATAGAACAAAAAAGCTGAGTAAGGGAGAACTTTGCCTGCCGGACCCCTTGAGACATTAGTCTTCTGCCTTCAGACTTGGACTGAAACCACACCATTGGGTCTCCTGGGTCTCTAGCTCACAGACAGCAGACCAATAATTGCAGGAGCCACTTTCTTCCCATAAATCTATCTCCTCTTCTGTGTCCTTATAGTTGCTCTCCCTACTGAGTGGAGAGTGGATAAGGAGGAGAAAGAGGTTTACAAGGAAAGTAGCTAAAAGTCTGTTATTGTCCAGGGGGGAGAAGATGGTGATTTAGATTTGGTGATGAAAAATGCTTCAAGGCTGATTTCCAGTGTGGATTTTGTGACTGGATGTTGGTAGGGGCCAGCCACTGAGAAACAGGAAGAGTATAAGCAGAATGCTTATGGAGTATAAAGACAGAAAATTGTGAGTTCAGTTTTAGGTATGTTGAGTTGGAGATGTTTGGGACATAAAGTGGAAATATGGACACGCAGGGTTAGAGACAGTAAAATGGGAGGTATATTTGTGATGTATTTCTGTATTGCTTAGTAAATGGTAGTAAGTGTGTATATCCAATCTCAAAAGAAATGTTTGAAAACATAATCAGAGTCTTTGGAGTGTCAGCTGACCATTTGACTAGTGAGACGAAGAAGATGTACTTTGGGAGCTGGTTGTCTAGCCAGTTAGCCATGGAGCTTGTTCCCTGCCAGGGTGAACGTTTCCTCTGAAATGTTCTCATTCTACAGCTAGAAATGAAGTGAACCCCTGACCACCATTCCAAAGTGCCCAGCCTCTTTTTGCCGCCCTCTGAGATGGTTTCACAGCTCCTGTTTGAAGAAGTACCATCTTTGGCCCAGGGACCATGGCAAGGACAAAACTGGTCACTTCTCCTAGGTTTAGGGAGCTCTAAGAGATTTTTCTCTATCAAGCCCTAATTTCCTGGCACAGTTCTGCATTCATCTGAAGCCTCTCCTCTGCTCAAATTCCATTCTGAGTACCCGTGAAACACACACCGCCAACTGTGTCCCTTTCCTCCTCGGTTATACTCGCAAGTCTCATGAATCAAAAAAGCCACAAAACTTTAAATGCTACCACAAGGTCTGTTTTAAAACTGAGAGAACAATTTATTTACTGTTGGCATTATCAGTTTGTTCTCTCTGTCTCAGGCTCATTTTTTGTTAAAATTGTTTTTGTTGAAACAGTGATTACTTATCCAGATTTCTCGTTTTCATTTCCTTCATCATAAGAATCTACATTAATCACTTCCAAACCTAGACAAGCTTTTAGATCATATTTTACTTCCATCCTCAGAGAATGGAGACAATGGCTTTTGTTACCTTTGGGAGCGACCTTCAGAACATCATAAAAACCAAATAATATATGTGGTAGCTGAAACAGAAGAGGGTTAGCTTTGGTCTTTCCTAGGAAACATCAGAATCACACCAATACCTAGGATTACTCTGTTATAAGTTTGAGAAAAAAAAATAATCAGAGAACGTTACTGAAAGGGAAAATATTTAGGGAAAAAAAAAACCTGGGGAGGGTTAAAAAGTTGGGTATCTGGTCCATAAAAGTAGCTACAGTTGGGGAGTTCTCAGATTGGCTGGGAAATTTCAGTGTGGTTGGAATCAAATAGGGGAGTGTTTGAAGCTTGGGTCATGCCCCACACAAATTAAATTGGAATGTAGGGGCATCTATAGATTTTTTTAATTCCTATGTGCAGAGATGGTTGAGAACCACTGACAGAGACTGACTTAGCAGATCTTCTAACTATAACGAGGAAGGAACCCTACCATTCCACTGATAGGAACAGCATGGTTATTATATCACTTGGGACAAATAATCCAAGTTGCAACCACAATAGCTAAATTAGTATACTTGATAAAATGAAGCTCTGCAGTGCCCACTCTGTGGGCCTGTTGCATTTCTGTGCTGCCAATCTAATGATACTGTGTATATAAAACTTTAGCAATTCAGTGGAATTCTCTATTCAAAAGGTATGTGTTTCCAAGAAGGTGACATTATTTATGGCAACTTTTAAAATGTGTATGTTTCTCAGTTTCTTCATTGATCCGAAGTTCATTAGCTTAAAGTTTAATTTCTGATTCAAGAAAAGTACCTTAAAAATTGCTCCCCTATTTTAGTTGTATTTTTTGATAAACTAATGAACCAACAGCCATTTTTAAGAACCTGTCTATATCAATGTAATGGACCATTTAAAGTCTTGGTTAGCGAGATTTTTTTTTTTTAAATTCTTTTTTTTTTACTGGGGGAAAATTACAAAGCATTTACAGTACAATGTTTACAGTCACAATTTGTAGTGAGCTGATTTCCCAAAATATATTACCATTCAAGTTGACTTATCTTGTTACATTCAAAAATCTACTCTGTCAAAGTAGTCCAGAGAGTACATACATAGTGCTCCAACTGTATCTACGTACAACCGACAACTTTAACATTGTGGTATTGGCTACGGTCACATTAAACTATGTGATCCAGTTAGTTTTCTGCTTGAAAATTAATAATGTCCCCTCTCACATCATTTTCCT
>CAUYRT010104510.1:0-31825 GCA_963574885.1 Lepilemur ruficaudatus | reverse complement strand
GATCGCTTGAGCCCGGGAGTTTGAGGCTGTTGTGAACTGGGCTGACTCCACAGCACTCTAGCTGGGGCTACAGAGTGAGACTCTGTCTCAAAAAAAAAAAAAAAAGAAAAAGAGAAAGAAAAAAAGAAAGAAACAGATCTTGAGACATAGATTCATGTGCAAGTAATTTGGGAAGAGATGAAAACGATGGTAGGAGAATGGGGAAGTGAGACAACGAAGGAATAGCAGCCAGCAAAATGTACATTACCAAGGTACTTACACTTCTGGTCCTCTTGACCTTGATCCCACTGGGGAAGCACTAAAAGCTAGTGTAGGGCAATATCTCAGAGTGCTTCTGCCCAAGGGATAAGGTTGTTGGGTTATTTATATGCCATTAATTGGTTAAAGGCTACTCCCAGGGGAAGGTAATACCCAGACATATCCAAAATGCTGCACAGGTGGGCAAAGCAGGCTCTGTTGGCTAGAGAAGGTCCTCAGGCAAAGACATGCAGGTGCTGGTCATTGCACGTCCAGCCAGTGTGTGCCGAAGGAGTGACGGCTGGTGTACGTGGGCAGGATGCCCACAGCATCTGTTCCAGCTTCCCTCCAAACTTCTGAAACTGATGGCAAGGTGAAGAAAACATTTCTCCCCTTTCCAGCTTTTGCTAAAATGAGACTTCTAAAGATACCTGTAGAAATGAACTCTTTCATAATTATTGCAATTTGCTTTTGTCATTTTGGGATGCATGAGAGCAAAGTATCATCCATACCACTGTCAGACTAGGTGACCTCCGGTATCCTCTAGCAAGTACAATTTCTGCTTATCCTCTGGGATCATTTGCAATCAAAGATTACCTTCAATCCCAGAACTTTGATTAGAGGCACACTTATCTGTTTTTTCTTTTTGTTTTTTTGACATAAAAGCTATTTCTTTCACACTAACTTTTTTGTATTAGGCATGATCTTCCATTGCCATTTATAGCACACTTGTTGTGGTTTATAAGCTGTTCTAGGTGTTTGAACAGACTCATGGAAGAATAAGACGTGATGATTGCCTTTTAGAGTGTACAGCATAGTGCCCAGGATACAATTTTAGAGTGGAATATAATAAATGTTGTAATAAAGAGCAAAGTCAAAAGGGACATGGTAGCAGAATTAACTAATTCCTTAGGAGAAAAGATGTCATTGAGGATATCCTAAAATTACCCTAAAATAAATAGAGGGAGTTTCTTGTTATTTGAGTATCCCAAAATCTCTCATACTATGGGTTGATTCCCAAGTTTTTAACTCTTAAAAGCAGCTCTGTTTGGGACAAAAATCATTAAGTTGAAACTTCCTCCTTAAATGCTGACAGTGGAAAGACCTCTAAGAGTTTTTCTTTATTCAGGTCTTGAAATAAAGCACTAGCAGCTGGCAGGGAGTAGAAAGAAGGGGTTAGAGGACTCTCAGCAGGTGTAATAGACAAGAATAGGACCCGGACTGCATCAGCAAAGAGAGGACAGAGAGGGAAATGGATGAGTAAACTACGGATCTGAGGTTTTGAGCTTGGAAAACTGAGTGAATGGTGTCACAGCTAAACAAGATAGAACAGCCAGGCAGGCAGGCAGCTTCTGTGTGGGAAAATGCTGTGAGTTCAGTTTGGACAAGAACTGAGCTTAAATTGTTGGTGATTCCTCCAGGTAGAGATGTACAGACATGAAACTCATACCACTAAATCCCCTTAGGAATTAATTGGTCTGGCAGAGGATTCAGCAAATAGCAATAATGATAATAGTTGAGATAATGACGACAATAAATATTTCCATTTCTACAGTAGTGGGAATGCAGGTTATTATTTTAGGAATTTCTCACATAGCATGGCAGGATTCTGGCACACACAGCAGAGGATATCCATTATTTTGGACAGCTTCATGCTCCTTCGTTCTCATCCTTTGCCAGCCTTCTTAGCACAAGAAAATTTAAACTTTAGTAGCAATAATAAAAGTGTAAAAACGATTATGTCTACAGATGGCATATGAAAGCTGAAAACTGTCTGTTAAAAATCACCATTTTTTTTCTGTGTATCTCATCTCATTTATTTTGGCTGGCATGGTAGAGAATGTTTTCTTTTTGCACATTGACATAATCTGAGGCATGATTCATTTATTATCTAATGTGTGCTAGGCCCTTCACACACATTGTCTCCAATTCTCCCAGCCCTGCTGCTGTTGTGCTGATGAGGAAATTGAAGCTGCGATGAGTTAGCTGATGTGCCCATGGCATCAGTTGACTTATTTCCTCCATTCTCCTCCCCAAATGTTACAGCCAAGATCATATATCAGCAACTGGTGTTCCCAGCAGTCTGCAAAGGAAGCAGGCAGAACCCAGGCCCTTCCATACCTTCTGCTGTCCTGCATGGCCTCCCTACACACCCGCTGCATCACTGTTGGCACTTATGTTCACGACCTAACCCATCTCAGTGCTTTTATTTATGCTCAGCTCCTACTCTCTCTGACTTTGTCCACTTGCGTTTGAGGTTCTCAATTTCTCTAACAACTAAGTTCAACCAGAGAATGTGAAAGCATTAGGAAAGGCGGGAAAAAGAAACAAAAGCATCTGATTGCCTTCCTCTTGCCTTCTTTCCTTGTCCTCCTCGTCTTTTGGAATAAAGCTGGGAGAATAAAACTACCTCTATGTATGTGTGTGTCTCTGTCTCTCTCTCTGACACACCCACAGAGGTATATGCACTTCTTATTTATCAAACTCTTCTCACTCGCCCTTTCTGCCTTGAAATTTGGCCCTGTTGCTCCCACTGATGGACTCAATGGATACTCAAAGAGTTACCCCATTACATTAATGTGCTTAAAGTGCTTTATGTTTTGCATTGAGCTCCCATATACATTTATCACATTTGATTTTTAAAACAACCCCTCCTCATTTACATGAGCAACTGACAATTAAGGAAACCACCTTTTTTGCCATTGACAAACAGTTGAACCAGGATTGGGACTCAAGTTTTTATCTGCCTTCAAAGCCCCTACAGTTTTCATTAAATTATCTTCTCTCAACAAATTATTCTATATGGTAGTCTCAGCAGTACTTCAGAAATACTGAAAGAAAGAGGATGATAATGACAATTTGTTGAACTTCATTCTATTAGGAAGTAGAACTATGATAGCTTTAAAATGTTGTCGACTCTGGGACTGTCAATACATATTGTATCCATCTGGAGAATCACTAGGCATCATGGGAATTCTGTCAATATGTCAATAAACCTTAATTATTAGAAGTTAAGGAGGCTGGGATGACTAAAAATGTTAATCATAATGCATACATATATCTAAAAAGTATGTACAATATGTGTGCATGTTATGCACCATTATATAGAGTAAGGTGGTATTTTGATATTAATCAAGTTGTTTTGAAATCCCCTACTTTTTTGTTGTCACCGATTGTCTTTGTTCCTTTTTGTTCAGAGGTGTTACTGGTCCAGTGGGGAAAGGATCCAGCCAAACTAAAGAAATAAAGTTGTTATACATTTGGTTTTTAAAGACAGGAAAATTTGAGAAGAAAATACCATTCCTCAGACCAGGTAAAGAAGAGATTTTGGAGAATAACCAAAGGTTAGAGATAGGATTGTCTGTATTAGATTAGAATGCACTCCCTTCCCCCACACTTCTACTCATGGGATTTGGGGGATTGAGAATAAAGTCAATCTTTGTTTCAATCCTTGAGTGGCGGCTGGGAAGACAGAAAGCGTTATAGAAAGTTATACCACACCATTATGGTACAAAAACAGCAGGGTAGAAATTGCAGGGAGGCATAACCAATCTATGTGGGGAAAATTACAAATGCATCCCACACAACAGAAGAGTAGAGTCAGTAAATAGGGACTATTGCATAGGTTGTCAGGGCAAAGAGGTCAAGTTCCTTAGAATCCAAGTCTGAAACAAGAATTTGGGTGCATATGATTTATTAAGGAATTTTCATTAGGGAAAACCTATAAGAGCATTATAGATTAAAAGATTGCTCTGCAAAGATGAGTGTGGACCATGTGACTGAAGGCCTGTGGGTCAGCAGACATTTCAGCAAACGAGAACGTGAAAGGTGGTTGATAGCGATCTAAATGGAATATGGATACATTTCAACAAATTCCAGTATAGAACTACTACAGACTTTGTCACCCAAACCCCCTTCAAATTTTTGGTATGCTACTTGAAGAAGAAGAATGCAACCTGGGAGAAAGTGAAAGGTTCAGGAGAAGGTTCAGGACAATGTTAAATTGACTCCCTTTATTAGAGACAGCTTTCTTAAAATACAATTTACATGCTACAAAATGTACCCATTATAAGTGCACAATTAAATGACATTTAGTGAAATCATGTCCACAATACAGTTTTAGAACATTTTCTTCATCACAAAATGTTCTTTTATACCTGTTTGTAGTCAATCCCCTCTCTAACCTCCTTCCTCACGCAATCATTAACCTGCTGCCTTCTGTATCTGCAGATTCTCCTTTCTTTAAAAAAAAATTTCATATACATGGAATCGTATAATATGTAGTCTTTTGCATCTGAATTTTTCTACTAGCATAATTTTTTGGTTTCATTCATACTGTAGATGTATTAATGCTAGTAATTCATTTTTATTGCTGAATAGTATTCATTGTCTAGATAAAACATATTTCATTTAGCCATTCACCAGATGATGAACATTTGGATTGTTTCCAGTTTCTATCTGTTAAGAATAATGTTGCTATGAACAGTCACGTACAAGTATTTACATGGAAATATGTTTTTATTTCTCTTGGATAGATACCTAAGAGTGGAATTTCTGGTTAGAATGGTATGTTTATTTTTAACTTTTTCAGAAATTGCTAAACTGTTTTCCAAATTGGCTGTGCTATTTTAATCTCACCAGCAACGTATGAGTCTTCCAGTTTCTCCATATCTCTGCCAACACTCAGTATTGACAGTAACTTTGATTATAGCCATTCTAGGAGGTATGTATTAAGAGTATCTCATTGTAGTTTTAACTTGTATTCCTATAATAATGTATTCCTATAATAATGTTCACTGTTTTTAGATGTGCGTACTAGCCATCCTTTTAATATGTTGTTGGATTCAATTTGCTAACCTTTTCTTATGGCATTTTTCTACATCTACATTTCATAAGAAATACACTGTTTTCTTGTGATGACTTTACTGACTTTGGTATCAGGATAGGTCTGGCTTATAGAATTAGTTAAGAAGCACTCCTCCTCCTGTATTTTTGGAAAATGTGTAGTATTGGTATTATTTCCTTTTTAAATGTTTAATAAAATTCATGGTTAAAAGCATCTAAGCCTTGAATTTTCTTTGTGTGAAAACTTTTAATTGCTAATTCTATTTCTTTACTTATTATGGGTACATTTACTTATCTGTTTCTTCTTTAGCCAGTTTTAGAAACTAGTGTCTTTCTACAATATCATCCATTTCATCGAAATTGTTTAATCTGTTGGTATTGAGCTGTTCATAATATCTGCTTATATTTTAATTTCCATAGTGTTGGTAGCAATGTTCCTTCTTTCATTCTTGATTTTGGTGATTTGTGTTTTTTCTCTGTGTACCTCTTTCACTTTCTCTCTTGGCCAGTCTAGCTTCTTAATGTTGTGATTTTTCAAAGAAGTAGCTTTTTATAATATTTCATTGATTTTCTCTATTGTTTTTCTCTTCCCATTTGATTGCTTTTGCTCTGATTTTTGTCATTTTCCCCTTCTGCTTATTTTGTATTTAATTTGTTCTTATTTTTATAGTTTCTTAAAGAGAAAGTCTAAATTATTAATTTAAAACTTTTCTTCTTGTCTAAAATAGGTATTTAGAGCTATAAATTTCATTCTGAGCATGGATTTACCTTCATCCCATTATTTTTTGTATGTTGTGATACATTATATTTGTTTTTATTCATTTCAAAATATTTTATGATTTCCCCTGTGATTTCTCTTTTGAACCGCATTATTTAATTTCCAAATTTGGAGATTTTCTAGGTACTTTCTATTGTTGATTTCTAGTTTTATTCCATTGTGTTTTTTTTTTTTTACTGTATATCATATATCATACTTTGAATGATTTTTAATAATTTAAAATTTATTGAGACTTGTTTATGTCCTACCATTTTGTCTACTCTGGAGAATGTTCTATGTGTTCTTGAAAAGAAAGAGTAATTTGCTCTTTGGGCGTAGAGTGTTTCATAAATGTCAGTTAAGTCAAGTTGGTTGATATTGTTATTCAAGTCTTTACTCATGATGATTTTCAATGTTGTTTTATCAGCTACTGAGATTGGCATATTGAAATCTCCAAGAGCAATTGTTGAGATATCTATTTCTTTTTTATTTGTATTTGCTTTGCTACATGTATTATGGTGTTCTTTTTAAGGTGTTTAAACACTTATAATTATTATACAGTAAGTTCTCACTAACATTGGCCATAGGTTCTTGGAAAGTGTTACTTTAAGTGAAATGATGTTCAGCAGGTCCTCGCATTCAACATTTTATTATAACAGTAACAGAAAAAATTGGTTTATGTTATTTGTCATTTTGCTTAAAGTCTCAGTTTCCAAGAACCTATTGATGACGTTAAGTGAGGACTTACTGTATGTTCCTGATATATTGACCCTTTTGTTATTATGAAATGTTCCCTTTCTATTTCTACAGATTGAGTATGCCTCATTCAAAATGCTTGGGACCACAAGCATTTCAGATCTCAGATTTTTTTGGATTTTGAATGTTTTTATTTGCTTTCATTTTTAAAGACTAGTTTGCTGGATGTGGTATTCTTTGTTGACCACAATTTTCTTTCAGTACTTAGAGTAATGAATTTTACTGTTTTCTTCCATCTGTTGTTTCTGTTGAGAAGTTACATATTAATCATATTGTTCTATTTGTGTGATGAATTGTTTTCTTTTTCTGCTGTTTTCAATATTTTCTTTTCTTCTCTGTATTTCAACAGTTCAAATATGTTGTGTCTATGTGTGGATGTCTTTATGCTTATTTTAATTGTGCATCATTGATCTTCTTGGATCTGTATGTTAATATTTTTAAACAAAATTTTGGATGTTTCTGTCCATGATGTCTTCAAATATTTTTCCTCCCCTTTCCCTTTCCCACCTCTCCTGGGAATCTTATGACAAATATTTTGCAGTGCCTGGTGTTGTCTCACAGGTCTCTGAGGCTCTATTAAGTTTTCTTTAATTGTTTTTCTTCTGTTATTCCAAATGAATAATTTCTATTCATCTATCATCAGGTTTATTGATTAGTTTTTATTTTGTGTCAACTTTGGACTTTTCAATTTGTTTCTTTAAAAAATAATTTCCATTGCTTCATTGACATTTATTGCTGAATTATAGTCATTATGTTTTCCTTTAATTCTTTAAACACAGGTTCATTTAATTCTTCAAATACGTTTTGCTTTGACATCTATGTTTGCCAAATCCAACAGCTGGGCTCACTCAGAGTTGATTTTTTCCAACTACTTTTTCCTCCCTTTACATGGTCACGTTCTCTTGTTTCTTTGCTGTCTCATTTTTTGGTTTGAAATTAGACATTTTGGATAATATATTTAAGATATTTTGGATTCTCATTTCCACCCTGAAGGTTGTCATTGCTGTTTTGTTTATTTTTTAAAAATTGCCTGAACTTAAAAAGGCTTCTACCATCTACTGATGGATCTTTGTGTGGGTTGTACATTCAAAATTCAGCCATTTTTCTAGTTTATTCCAGCTTTTCTTTTCACTAGGCATTCCCAGGCTTTTAAATGTGTGGAGAGCTTGAGTGATCTGAGGATTTCACCTGTGTGTTCACATAGACTCCAAATCATCCAAGAATGTATGGTAGAACTAGGCTTTCTTCTGTTTCTTCTGAATGTATGTGTCACCTCAAAGAGGAGTGTAAGGATTAATTACCTAGTTCACCTTTGGTTCTCTTATTTCCAGGATTTCCCTGTTAAATTTCAGGCTAGTCCCTATATCTGTTGTCTTTCACAAGTGGAATAACAATGTAGGATAGCAGGGCTGTGTCCTTTCTCTATTTATTTTTCTAACAATGTTGCTATTTTTACTAACAGTGCAACTGGAAATGAGTTTTTTTGTATTCTGCTCAAAAACAAGTCAGCTTTTTCCATCAGTGAAGTCACTGGTGTTCATGGCCAGCTCTGCCCTAGTACCATCCCACCACCTGGGCTGTGGGAATGGGATGGGACCAATCCTAGATAAGTAGGGTTCACATACCCACTCTTCTTAGCTGTTGGTCTGCAGTTTATCATAAATAAATACTAATTTATTTTTGCCCTTAGTTGATGTCCAGAGCCCTTAGTTCATTGTTTTTTATAATTTTGTTTAATTTTATAGTTTTGTTTTTGTTTTATTAAGAGAGGATATGCTGACCCTTTTACCTTCATTTGAAAATCTGCTACCTGACTTGCTTTTAAAGATTAAGGAACTGTTAAATTCTAGGAATGATGTAATTTAACTGGAAATTACTAAATTAAATATGATTGATTAAAGATAGATGCAGATTCTTTGTATTTCACCTATTAAGAGGTGGAGTCTATGTCTCTTCCCCTTCTCTCCAACTTCGGTGAATTAGTAGGAGACTGTTCGAAAATGTTGACTTATGGAAGATATAAAAATGACTCTGAATCAATTTCTAACCCAGGACTTATGAGATTGGCAGCTTTTACTTTCTTTCATTTCTTTAATTGAAACATAGCTGCTAAGCCATGAGGAGGAAGCAACTTTGTGGAGAGGCCTCATGGAAAGGCGCTAAGGCACTAAGATAACCTGGCTGATAGCCTCAGCTGAGCACTGACTTGCAGCCATATATGTAAGCCATCTCAGAAGCACATCTTCTAAACCTCATTGAGCTACTGCAGTTAATTCAGTCTGTAGCAGAGATGAGCCCTTCCTGCCCAAATTGTAAATTTGTGAAAAAACATAAATGATTATTGTTATTTTAAATCACCAAGTGTCTGGGTGGTTTGTTACATAGCCATAAATAATTGGAACATTAATTTTCTGCCTTCGTAAGGAATGCAAGTTGGGGATTAAAGCTAAGAACAGTTATTATAAAATCCATATATCATGTATCTAGCAAGTAAGATTTTCATAGCCACAAAATTGAATTGCAAAAATATAACTTCAAAGAAAAAACTGTGTAAGTAAAGTTTGTTATCTTTGGTAGAAGGTGGCAGTAATACAGAGGAATGGAGAAGTTCATACGGAGGATTGTGGAGTAAAGGGGTAGGGCACATGAGAGAGGAGGGAAGGGAAAGCAATCAGATGTTTATTCCAATTACCCTTGCATGGTGTGGCTTAGTGACAAGGGAAATAGCTCTGAGCATGGAGGTGGGAATTCTTGCGCTGCCATCAGTTTGATGTCCTATGAGGAGAGTCTGGACATTTCACACCAGCACTTGGGCTTAACTAGCAAGATTAAGGAGGCAAAATGACATAATAAAAGACAAAAAAAAATCTAATCTGCACTTAAATTCACCTTCTTTTGTTCTGCATGGCCTCACCACTAAGTTAAATCAGCAGGCCTCCTCTGGAGTCTACAATGGCTTCAACAAGACAATACCAGAGTAGAGGTATGGGTGACATACCTAGGCCAAAGACATAGTGGAAAACATGGTAAAGTTTCTAAGGGGCTTAGAGAGTCCATGTGAGATCACGGTATCCAGGAAGTTGCCTCTGGGCTATGACCAAGCCAAGAGAGAGAGAGAAACACCATAAGTGGCTCTTTCTCCAGATGCAAAACAGGAAAATTCATACATGAGGCCAGTAACATCTCAAGGGTCATCAGGTACTGAATAGCAAACATAGGGCAAAGGCAGGGAATTCCAAGCCCTCTGTATCATGAGGTCAGGAAAGCCCATTTCTCATATATGTGAACTCCATTTTAGGAATAAGTCAAAGAGGGAGAGTTCAGAAATAAGAGCACATTGATGGCCTGTAACATATATAGAGTAAGATTCCCTGGGAATTTCACAATGTTTTACATTCTCCCGGAAGTATTCATTGAGAGATTAAATATAGTAAGTGTTACTCAAAACACATTTTTCTCCCCAGTCTCAGTTACTATGCTAAATAATTAAGCTTCTATAGATTGAAGACATAGATTACTTATTTTACTTAGGAAAAGATTAATGGGGCTTTGTCATATGGAGAGGCAGTACAATGTGGTATATAGCTCAGAGTATAGACTCTGGGGCCAGAATGCATGAATTGGAATTCTGGCTCTATCACTTACTGGCTAAATGACAAGTCATTTACATGTCTGTGTCTCCATAGTCTTATCTGTAAAATGAATAAAATAATAGGTCTTTCTTAATGTGCTTATTAAATAAGTTAATATATTTGAAGTGTCCACATTTAGTAAGCACTGTAAATAAGCTTTGCTATTATTGTTATTCATTTATTTATTTCAAATGGAAAGGCAGCCTGAATTCTTCTTTGTTTAATTCTTTTTTTTTTTTTTGGAAAAAATGATTTACTGCACATATAACAAACACCAAATATTCTGACTATACAAAGAACACTTATGAATCAACAATAAGACAGCCAAGAACTAAAATGAAAAATAAATAAAACATGAAGATCAAATGACCAAATAGCCATGTAAATATTGAGCTTACCAGAAATACAAATTAAAACAAATGTTTTGCCAAATTGGCAAAACTTAAAAATACTTAATATCTAAGAAGTAGCTAAGTTTTTGTTATATGGTAATAACTAATACACTTCCTGATTTTTCTTCGAAACATTGCTGTAAAGAAATTTGTGTGTGTTTATATATATATATATCTATTTGCAGTCTTACATATTTATGGAATAAATTCCATGATGTAGAATTACTGGGCCAAGGGGTATGTTTAATTCTTTTTAAAAATAATCTTTATTTAAAAACATTAGGGTATATAAGTGTTCTTGTACATGGATACATTGTATACTACTGAAGTCAGGGCTTTTAGTGTTTCTGTCACCAGAATGGCGTACATTGTACCCAAGAGGTAAGCTTTTATCCCTCCTTTTATCTCCTTCTCTCCCCTTCTTAGTTTCTAATATCCTTTATGACCATTGTGTCCATTGTTTAGCTCCCACTTATTAGTGAGAACATATGGTGTTTGTTTTTCCATTTCTGAGATACTTCATTTTGGACAATGTTTTCCAATTCCATCCAAGTTGCTTCAGATGACATTATTTCAATCCTTTTTATGGTTGAGTAGTACTCCACGGTATAGATATAAAGCACATTTTGTTAATCCACTCATGAATTGATGGGCACTTAGCTTGATTCAGCATCTTTGCAAGTATCTTTTTGATATAATGACTTCTTTTCCTTTGGGTAGATAACCAGAAGTGGGATTGCTGGATCAAATGATAAGTCTACTTTTAGTTTACTGAGGAATTGCTATACTGTTTTCCCTAGAGTTTGTACTAATTTGTAGTGCCACCGACACTGTATGAGCACTCCTTTTTCACCACATCCATGCCAATATCTATTGTTTTTTGATCGTTTCTAATAATGGCCATTCTGATAGGGGCAAAATGGTATCCCACTGTGATTTTAATTTGCATTTCCCTGATGATTAGTGATGTTGAGCATTTTTACATATGTCTGTTGGCTATTTTTGTGTCTTCTTTTGAAAAAATTATGTTCATATATTTTACCCCCTTTTTAATGGAGTTGTTTGGTTTTTCTTGTTGATTTGTTTGAGTTCTTAGGACACTTTGGATATTAGCTTTTTGTTGAATACATACTTTGCAAATATTTTCTCTGATTTTGTAAGTTGTCTGTTTACTCTGTTGATTATTTCTTTCACTGTGCAGAAACTTTTTGATTTAATTAAGCCCAATTTATTTATTTATTTTTATTGTTACTGTATTTACCTTTAGGGTCTTAGTCATAAGTTCCTTTCCTAGGCCAATATCTGGAAGAGTATTTTCTACAGTTTCTTTCAGAATTTTTATAGTTTCAGGTCTTACATTTAAGTTTTTAATCCATCTTGAGTTAATTTATATGTATGGAAAGAGATAGAGATTTTGTTTCATTCTTCTGCATGAGGCTATCCAATTTTCCCAGCACCACTTATTGAATAGGGCATCCTTTCCTATGTTTTTCTCTGCTTTGTCAAATATCAGTTGGTCATATCTGTATGGTTTTATTTCTGGGTTTTCTATTCTATTTCATTGATCTAGGTCTCTACTTTATAACAATACCATGCTTTTTAAATTACTGTAGCCTTGTAGTATAATTTGAAGTCAGATAATGTGATGCCTCCAGTTTTGTTCTTTTTGCTTAAGATTGCCTTGGTTATTTGGGCTCTTTTTTGGTTTCATGTGGAAGTTATGATTATTTTTTATAGATCTGTGAAAAATGATGTTGGTATTTTGATGGGATTTGTGTTGAATCTGTAAATCATTGTGAGCAATATGAACATTTTAACAAAGTTGATTCTTCCAATTCATGAGCATGGGATGTTTTTCCATTTGTTTGTGTCATCTATGATTTCTTTCATTAGTGTTTTATAGTTCTCCTTGTAAAGATCTTTAACCTCCTTGGTTAAGTATATTCCCAGGTATTTTATTTTCTTTGAAGCTATTATTAATGGTATTGTATTCTTGATTTGACTCTCAGCTTGATTGTTATTAGTGTATAGAAATGCTACTGATTTGTGTGAGTTCACTTTGTAACCTGAGACTTTGCTCAATTTATTTATCAATTCTAAGAGTCTTATGGGGGATTCTTTAGGGTTAGGGTTTTCTAGATACAAGACCATATCTTTGCAAAAAGGGCTACTTGGACCTCCATTTTTTGATTTGGAGTTGTTTCTTTCTCTTGCCTGATTGCTCTGGCTTGGACTTCCAGCACTATGTTGAATAGAAGCAGTGAAAGTGGATACCCTTGCCTTGTTCTAGGTCTTAGAGGGAAAGCTTTCAACTTTCCCCCATTCAGTATGATGTTGGCTGTGGATTTATCATTTACAGCCTTTATTATTTAGAGATATTTTCTTTCTATGCCTAGTTTGTTGAGGATTTTTATCATGAAAGTGTGTTGGTTTTTATTGAATGCTTTTTCTGCATCTATTGAGATGATCATATGGTCTTGGCTTTTACCTTTGTTTCTGTGGTGAATCGTGTTTTTTTGATTTACATATATTGAACCATCCTTGCATTCTTGGGATGAAACATACTTGATCATGATGGGTTAATTTTTGATATGCTGTTGAATTCAATTTGCTAGTATTTTATTGAGGATTTTTGCATCTATGTTCATAAGGGATATTGTTCTGTAGTTTTCTCTTTTTGCTGTGTCTTCTCCTGGCTTTGGTATCAAGTTGATACTGGCATTGTAGAATGAGTTAGTGAGGGTTCCCTTCTTCTCAATATGATGAAATAGTTTCAGTATAATGGATGCCAATTCTTCTTTGTAAGTCTAGTAGACTTTGGCTGTGAATCCATCTGGTCTGAGGCTTTTTTCTTTGGGAAATATTTTTATTATAGTTTCCATTTCATTACTTGTTATTGATCTGTTCAGGATTTCTAGTTCTTCCTCATTCAGGCTTGGGAGGTTGTGTGTTTCCAAGAATTTGGCCATTTCCTCTAGCTTTTTTAGTTTTGTGTGGATAGAGGTTTTCGTAGTAGTCGCAGATGCTATTTTGTATTTCTGTGGTGTCAATTGTTATGTCTCCTTTTTCATTTTTGATTGATCTTATTTGAGTCCTTTCTCTTCTATTTTGGTAATGTAGCTAGTGATCTACTGATTTTGTTTATCTTTTCAGAAAACCAACTTTTTATTTCATTGATCCTTTGTATTGTTTTTTGTTTTTCATTTCATTTAGTTCTACTCTGAGCTTTATTTCTTTCCTTCTGCTAGTTTTGGGTTTGTTTTTTTTTTTTTCCTAATTCTTTGAGGTGTGACATTAGGTTGTTAATTTGTAATCTTTCCATCTTTTTTTTGTAAGCATTTAAGGCTATATACTTTTCCCTTAGCACTGCTTTTTCTGTATACCATAGATGTTTGTTGGAGCTTGCCTCACCTGTCTGTCTTGATTTCAGCAGTAACTTAATGATCATTCAGCAGCAGGTTGTTTAATTTTCACGTATTTGTGTAGTTTTTAGAGATTCTCTTGGAATTTATTTCTAGTTTTATTCCACTATGGTATGAAAATACACATTATATGATTTCAATTTTTCTAAATTTGCTGGTACTTGTTTTACAGCTTAAGATATCATATATATTGGAAAATTTCACATGTGCTGATGAGAAAAATGTATATTCTGCAGTTTTGGGTAGAATGTTCTGTAAATGTCTGTTGGGTCTGTTTTTTTAAAGTTCCATTTAATTCAAGTGTTTCTTTGTTGATCTACCTCAATGACCTGTCTAGTTCTATCAGTGGACTGTTGAAGTCTCCAGCTATTATGAATTTGCTGTTTATTTCTTTCCTTAGCTCTAGCAGAATTTGCTTTGTGAATCTTGGAGCTCCTATGTTAGGTGTATATATATTTAAGATTGTTATATCTTCTTGCTGAATTGCTCTCTATATCATTATATAATGACCATCTCTTTCTTTTTTCTTTTTTTAACCATTGTTGATTTAAAGTCTATTTTATCTGGTGTGAGAATAGCTGCTCCTGCTTACTTTTGGTTTCCATTCACGTGGATTTTTTTTTGCACCCATTTACCTTGAGTCTATGAGAATCTTTGCTATGAGTTATATGGGTTTCTTGGAGAGAGCATATATTTGGGTTTTGTTTTTTTAATCCATTCAGTCAATCTACATCTTTTAAGGGAGTATTAAGACTATTCACATTCAATGCTTGTACTGATATGTGAGACACTGTTCTGATCATCATTTTGATTGTTACTTAGCTGCTTTGTTCTCTCCCTGTGTTACTGTTTCATAAGAGCTGTGAGTTTTATCTTTTGGGTGTCTTTGCACTGGTGTGTATCAATTGCTCTGTTCCATGTATAAAATAGTTTTAAGTATTTCTTGTAAGGCAGGTCTAGTGGTGACTAATTCCCTTTTGTTTTTGGGAAACACTTTATTTCTCCTTAATTTATGAAAATTAGCTTTGCAGGATATAAAATTCTTATTTGGTAATTATTCTGCTTAAGGAGACTAAAGACAAGACCCCATTCCTTTCTTCCTTGTAAGGTTTCTGTTGAGAAGTCTGCTGTTAGTCTGATAGGTTTTCTTTTATAAGTTACCTGATATTTTCATCTCATAGCTTGTAGGAGTTTCTCTTTCGTGTTGACTTTGGCTAGTCTGATCGCTGTATGCCTTGGTGCTCCCCTTTTTGTAATGAATCTCCCAGATGTTTGTTGAGTTTCTTATATTTGGATGTTTAAATCTCTAGCAAGACAAGGGAAGTTTTTCTTAGTTTTTCCAGTCCTTTTGCTTTCTCTTCTTCACCACCCGGGATGCGTATGACTCTTATATTTGGCCATTTTACCTAATCCCATATTTCTCATACACTTTGTTTGTTCCTCTTGATTCTTTGTTTTTTATTTTTTACTTCTGTGTTAATTCAAAAGAGTTGTCTTCAAGCTCTGAAATTCTTTCATCTGCTTGTTCTAGTCTATTCCTAAGACTTTTCACTGGTTTGTATTTCCCTAAATGAATTTTTAATTTCCAGGAGTTCTATTTCATTTTTGAAAAATATATCTATCTCTTTAGTACATTTTTCATTCTTTTTCCTAAATTATTTTTCTGGTTTCTTTGAGTTGCTTTTCTATTTTCTCTTGAATCTCATTGAGCTTCCTCATAATCCATATTTGAAATTCATTATCTGTCATTTCAGTATTTTCATTTTGCTATTAATAGAGAGCTGGTATGCTCCTTTGGAGAAGTCCTTTCACTCTGATTTTTCATACTTCTGGAGTTCTTATGCTGATTCCTTTTCATCAGGTGCAGCTATTGTTTCTTATTTTTGGATTTTCTTGTGTTTAGTTGGGACTCCCCTCATCAACCTTAAGGGTTTGCCTGTAGTATATGTTGGGTAAGGACCGTTGGCTTTACTTGTGGGTACTTTGATAGGGGAATAGGTTCTGAATGGATACCGTGGTTATAGATATTATTAGTGTGATGGTTTTCTCAATTGCTAGCTATGTATAGGCTGTAGTGGTGGTGTACTATGTGTAGTGGCAAATTTCCTGTCTCTTGTCAACAAGGGGACATAGAGGTCTTTGAAATCCTTTCTCTTTCACCAGTCCTGTGGTCTTCTTAACAGTATAAATTATGTTGGGATGCCCAGTTTAATTTCTAAGCCCGTAGGTGGTACTTGTAGGTAAGCCAGCCACACCCTATATGGTTAAATAAAGAAATGCTATAATGGAGTGTACAAATTGTCCTTCCTGCCAGTAGGTGGTGCTTGTAGAAGAGAGCAAACTGCAGTGGTGTTTGTGTTTTGGGGCACCTGTGTTTGGCTCTGGTCAATCAGGAGAAGCACTTGGATGTGTCAGCTGGTGGTTGGGTCCCTGGACCTCCCAGGGAACCCTTCTTGTATTTCAACACAGCCGTGGGGTGGGGGGAAGGATGGAGGAGTGAGGCTGGGTGGGGCTGGGTCAGGTGAGCCTTTTCTCAGATTTCACAAAAGTGGGCACAAGAGCTATCTCAGCAGGGGTCGAGGGTCAGCTTCCAGGCCACTGCAGAAAGCCACCAGGGAGAGGAGAATGTGGCCTCACCAAGCCAAAATGTCTGCTTGTGGTGGAGAGGTGGTCTCGGATTCAGTCTGGCAGGCAGAACTGGGTTTTGCCTATCTCCTTCTTCCCTTGTCCTGTAAATTTCTTTTTGGCGTCTGGCTGCAGGCAGGAGCCCAAATTAGCCAAGTTCACCAGCAATGGTACTGCAGGCTGGGAGCTTCCCTGCCCTGGATCTTGCCCTGGACTGAAAGTGTGGCTTTCCTTTAGGAGGAGGGGTGCTCTGTGAGTGCACTGTGGCTCAGACCCATGCCTCACTCTCCTTTTAGTTTTGTCCTTTTGAGATCCCTTGCTTTCCAAGATTAGTACACCAATCTCCCTCCATTCCCCCTTGCAACGTGACTGAGTCCTGGGGGTACAAGATCCAGCTTGTGGGGCTGTCTTCTGATCTCCCAAGTTCAATTCCTGACTGGGCCAGGAAGAAGTGTACTGGTCCCAAGTTGCCCATAGAGTGCTCAAACAGCTTAATGTCCCTCTGCTCTGGGGTATGCCCCCCTCTGCCAGAGCAGCCAACAGTCTGAATTTTTCAAACCCGAAAGACGATAGAGATGTAACAGAAAGAGTAGAATAAACAGAGCATGGGCAACCTGTGAGAGTGCTTGGATCAAAGGGTAGGGAATGAATAGGTGGTAACCTGTGCATTTCTCCCTGTCACCCCCAGATTGATGGTGGCACCCTGATGTGGGTAGAGTGACAGCTTGGGGTAGAATGCTTTGGGACTTGGGCAAGGCCCATGGTCCTGAGATTGAGATGGCTATGACAAGAGCAAAGGCTGTGAATAGTGGAGCTGCCTGTGTAGCCCTAGATCATGATGGCTTAAAGTAGAGAGTCTCATATAGGAGCAGATGTCCCCCAAATATGACCAGTTTTCTGTTTTTCAGGTTGGTGTGGCTCAGAACTAGATGTAATTTGATTTTATAAATAAGAACATGTGAATTTTAAAATTTTAGTATCCATGAAAGTTAATAATTGTTGCTTATAATAATGGCTCAAACCAGAATGTGGTTGAAAAATATTAATGATGCTTTTGAAGACCATTGAACCGTGTTCTGTGTAGTCCTGTTTTTAAACAGATTCCTTAAATATTGTTAATTAGTGTTTTCTTCAAAATAGTTGAGAATACGGATTAAAACATACTCTAACTGAACCGTCTCTTAAAATTCGTTCTGAGGGAAAAATAAGAATAACAAATTCCCTCTTTGAGAATGTAAAGTAGCCCCTGTGCTAGGTTTCTAGAAGATGTCTAAGTCTGAAACCAAAATGACATCTGTGAAGTTGGATACAAAATCTAATTCAAGAGCTACAGGGCAAATATCACGAGATAGGAAAAAAGTCATGTAAATTTGAAAATTTTTAGCGCTAATAAGTCTATGCTATTGGAAAAGTTTAATCACATGCACATTATACTCCCCCATGCTTTAATTTCCTGTCTGGGAGTGGAAATTATTTTCATCAGACTAAGTCATATGGGGAGCACAGTCCCAGGGAATACAAATCCAGATCCTTATAGCAGCAATTTCTCCCTAATGTAAGAAAAACATATAAGAGAAACAGACTAAGACATATTCCCAGATGAAATTGGGAGCACTATGATAACAAGCTAATTTTTGCTCTATTACATTCTAAGGAAATAGTTTGCTTCTTTTGAAATATAGAAAAAAATCACAATATCCAAAATAAAAATGGCTATTTTTAAGTTAATGTAAGTATAACTCAGCCATTATCTCAATGATATTGACAATATACATTTATAATTACATAGTGTGACAAATTTTAAGTCCTACCAATTTTACACACACACACACCACACAAGTAAAAGTTTTCAGGAATTTGGTAGCAGTCAAAACAGTAATTCACCAGAAGCCCAAAGTAATGAAACGGATAGAGCCTTTCTGAGCCAAGTTTGCACAATGTAATAGTGACATTTTTAAAAGGTAAAAGAGAATCTATGTAGAAATTACGGCTATAAGAGCATGTCTCACGAAGATTCATATCAAATTGAGATCAAAAGGGTAAAGTTTAGTGAAGAAACACAATGTCACAGAGTTTCAGACTTCTGTTCAGCTCTGCTCTCATGCACATTAAGAAAGTTTTGTTTTATATCATAGTTGAATACCTAAGTGCAACCTTAATATCAATAAAGACTTTGAAAAGAGTACCTAGATAAAGAAAGATGTGTTCATATATGCTTGGGAAAAATGATCCTCTTATAAGATTATATAAAATTTGGGATAGACTGTCTTATTTTATTTCATCAAAAACTAGATGAGAGTTAATGATTAATGAGTTAAGTTTTGTGAGAAAGGTATCAAATGGTTTTACATAAAGTGGTAAACATGCAACTTATTTATATTGTTTTCTATTATATATATTAGTGTATATATACACTTTTAATTTATATAATACATGCTTGTAGGCCAGGAAATTAATATATTGGTGTCTGTTAAGAGATATTCAGTCATGTTAATCAGTAATTTTTCATAGGAATATGAAAATAAGTAGAATCCTGTCACGGCTATATTTTTATTTGTTTAGCTCAAAAGAAGCTTTGACCTATAATCCAGGTGCTTCTAATTACCTGTTGAAAGTTACAGGTTAGTGCCTAGAAGGAAAGAAATAGCCTGATATAAACCTAAGTCTTGAAAATGTCAGCAAATACCATAGCAATAAACACTATTACAAAGAAACATTCAGTATAACAATGCCTGTTTTTTCTGTCTAAAAGTTAACACAAAGAACAATGTTTAGTTACCTTGGTTACAGCAAATTTTGAACAATCTGCCTTGTTGGCCTCTGAAGGGAATTTGTGTATGTAATTGTATTATTGTGAGAGTTAGTACTATAGAGAAATTGATATATTTTTACAGATTTTTTTTCTTCTGTTGTTAAGTAATTTTAATTACTTACTCCTGCTTTCATCAATTAAATGAAAATATACTTATGCAAACATCACCTCCCCCGTGTGAAACCATCCCTAGGCAAAGCTCTCCATACTTCTCAGTTACCCGTAAACACACAGGCCTTCTTCCTAGGGAAAGGAAATAAAAAGGAGTTTGGTGGTCAGCATGAACTTAGAAAGTGGCTCTATATGATTATATCCCCAGCTATGGAATATGCAAATTACCAGGGTTGAACTAGAAGAGAGTCATTTCCTCTTTATGTTCCTTCTTGTCCTTGGAAACAGGGAGAAGTGAGTCATCCCTGTATGACAGTGAGGAGATGAAGTGATGAAATGTAAAAAGAGTCAGAATCTAGACGTCTCTTTCTTCTACCACTGCTATTAATACTTTCTTTGGAGAAGCGATACTTTACATTCTGGGTGCATTGGGCAACAGTGGCTCCATGTTGAGGAAATACCCAATCAATGCAATGAGTACATGAGCTGCCATCAGTCTTGTTTCTCTACCCAAGTGATGCGCTGGGTTCAATTCTACCTACTATAGAAAAAAGCAGGACAGCTGATCCCTTTCTTCTGCTGCTTCTCCTATCTCCTCACCTTGCAGGTATCTTGGTGCAGAAAAATAGGTATCAAAAATTATTAGCTGTCATATTGTGATAAGTCTCCTCTTCTTTCTTTAGTTACAGAATTCTGAATCTTACTGCATTATTATTGACCACCCTATAAAAGGACTATATTTTCCAGCATCCATTGTTGCTATTATAGATGTGGCTGTACGACCAAGTTCTGAATCATAGGATTTTTGTTAACAGACATGGTCCCTCTCTGTCACTCAGCCTTGAGTATAGTGACCATAGCTCGCCGTAACCTTGAACTTCTGGGCTTAAGCATCCTCCCACCTCAGCCTCCCGAGTAGCTGGGACTGACGGTGTATGCCACCACGGCCAGATAATTTTTTAAATCTTTTGTAGAGACAGGGTTTCATTATGTTGCCCAGGCTGATCTCAAACTCCTGGCCTCAAGCAATCCTCCTGCCTTGGCCTTCCAAAGTGCTGGGATTACAGGTGGGAACCACTATGCCTAGCCTGAGCTACAGAATTTGAGCAGAAGTGGTAAGTGCAACTTCTGGGTCATGTATTTAGAGGAGAGGGTTGTGCCCTCAGTGGATTTTTTTCTCTTTTGGTGCTGTTGAGAACAAAGGTATTATGGGTAGAGCTGAAACAGTTAACTTGAACCAGGAAGTGGAAGCAATGTGTTGAAGATGGCAGAGCAACAATATAGAACAGTCCTAGGGTCGTGGTGGGTGTCAAGTCTCCTTCCTTGTCTCAGACTGCAATGTTCAAACTTTTCATGGGAAAGAAACAAACTTCTAACTTATTTAATGCACTGCACTTTATATTGGATCTCTTTGCTATGCAGTGGAACTATGATATCTTCAAAACTGTTAAATAGCCAAATCAGAGCTTTTCAAACTTTGATTGACACAAGAATCACCTTAGGATCATGTTAACATCTAGATTCCGATTCAGTAGATGTGATGGATACATTTTATGTGTCAGCTTGGTTAAGCTATTTTGCCAGGTTTTATATAGATGTGACTAACATCTATACTCAGTTAACTTTAAGTGAGGAGATTTACCATTGATAATGTGGATGGACCTCATTCAATCAATTGAATGCCTTAAGAACAAAAAGCAAGGTTTCCCAGACAAGAAAGAATTCTTTGTCAAGCCTTTTCCATGGAAATCCTCCCTGAGTTTCCAGGCTGCTGGCTTTTGCTATAAATTTCAGGTTTGTCAGCCCCTACAAAAGCATGAGCCAATTCCTTAAACTAAATCTCATCACACACACACACACACACACACACACACAGATCCTGTTGGCTCTGTTTCTTTGGAGAACCCCAACTAACACAGTAGGTCCAGGAAAAGTCCTCAGTGCTGCTGGTTTGAGCACCGTGTTTTGCATAGTAGGATTCTAGAAAATTGGTTTTCAGGAAACACGTGTTTCAGTCTAGATTTTGACAAAATTTGCTGTGAAACCTCAGGAATGTAATTTAATGCTTAGGTCTCATTTCAGCATCTGTGAGGTGAGAATGTTGGGCTAAATGACCTCTGTGCCCCTCCAGCTCTAATATATTATAACTCTGTGATCTTCACCCTCCCAGCAAGAGGCCCAGGTGGGAAGGCCACATGGGGACAGAGCTGATAGCAGGGCAGAGCCCAGAAATGGGTAAAAGTGTGTGGGCCATCAGGTAGGGCTCTTGGAGCAGTGGCACTATGCTGTTCTTTCATCTGGGTATTTATTAGTTGTGTGGGTGGCCATTGAGCTGGTGACATCTTACATCCAGAAAATTGTTGCCTGAGGAAAGATAGTTGTAATAATTCTAACCCTTTTGATTAGGAAGAGAAATAGAAGAGCTTGATCTCCTTTTTCCCTCAGGAAACCTATTTCCCAGTGCAAAGGACAGAGCAGGTCTAGTGACATAACAACCATTTGTGTCATTACCTTAAATATTTCATATATCACATGTGTCATAATGACTATAGAATAATCTTACATATGGAGAAATATATTAATGAACTTACTCTTTTACTTCCCAAATCTGAGCATTAATAGAACTTGGATTTGAAAAATTTTAATAATACCATCATTAGTTCATTTATTCTTTAAGAACAATAGCAACAAGCCATAAAATTATAATTTGCTGAAGCTGGGCTTCTATTGAAATGCATTCATGTGCTTTAGAATATAGACAGTCTTGACAGAATGACCTGTCATCTTTTGCTTTCTAAAATCCTAAATTGAAAAAGGAGTTTCTTCCTATCCTTTGGAACCACAACTAAAAAAGAACTGTAATCGTTCTTTAGTGGTGAGAATCTGTTTTCATCTATAATACAGGACGTTTAGACTTAAAATAGGTACATATAAATGGACAATACGGACCAATAGCTACACAGACAATTTTTTACTTAGGGATTACAATTTCCTCACTCTCCTATTGTCTTGGAGCCCCATCAAAATATGGCATGAAAAATGGGTTTACTGCATTGTACAAATACTAATAGATTGTTTACTGATGGTGACTTGACTAAACTTATATCAGCAGAATAGCAAAGGCTACTCTGGGAACATATCTGCTCTGGAAATATATATTAATATCTACTAATTCCAGATTTCTCTCTCTATACACACACACACTGTATATCTGAGATAAATAGATTCTTAACTTTTACCTGACACACTGCAGGAGGTGTGTGTTCGTTCCAGCATGACTGTGTATGTGTTTCACTTGCTGTGTGCGTATGTGTGCATGTGTGATGTGTGTGCACGCATTGAGGGTGGGAGTGGAAAGAGTTAACTTCTTGGTATGTGCATTTGAATGCAGTCGAGGGCTTTAATTTCTTTCCTTATTTTCTCAGTGCCAAGCACTTTTTTTGTCTCCTTCTCACCTCACCCTACTCCCAACAAAATTGCCTTAGGGACTTTTTCTAAAAGATACTACTCCTTCTTATGTCTAAAGGGCGAGGGCTGCTAAAAAAAAAAAAAAAAAAAAAAATAGAAGGCAGCAAAGGCATGGAAGTTACTTGACCAGAAATAGAAACCTGTTGCTGCCTTCAGCAGAGGAACTTTTCTTTTTCAACATTTGGTGTCGGGGACACAAAGAGAAGTGAGAAAATAAAATCTGTGTGTGTACAAAAACTTGCACTTTTCTTTATTTGAGCCTAGTTAGTTAAATTTTACACCATCCCTGGAAAAGAAAACAGGATGGAAAGCTTAACAGAAGAACTCGGCATCAATGTGTTCTGCCCTTCCCTTCCCTTATTACTATAGGCCTGTTCACTCTAAAGAAGGTTGACATAACCTTTTATGAACTGTCAGTGATTTGTTAGAAATAGTGACATTCTTCACTCTCCAGAATACAAACAGTATCTTTCATAGTGTGACATAAAAGCACTGTCATCTGACTTGTGGTTGTTTGGATGTTTGGTTTTCAAAATTATTTTTATTAATTTTATAAAATGTTTCGAGTCAAATGATTATCAAAGAACAAATACATCCAGCTTATCTTTGTTGCATTTCTTCTGACTTGATTTTCCTTTTTTGAGGAATGACAATATCCAGGATCTACTGGCAGCTGAAATCAGACTTTGAGAACCTTGGCTTAGCTTAGAGATACAGCTTCTTACAACTACATCGGAGTCAGTTGTGCTGTTTTAAACTGGTCAGAGCATTGCTAACTGATTTGCACAAGGGATTATTAATAGCTTCATTTGGTGGTAGAATTTATATCATAGACTCTTGACTGCTTCATTCCTAATGCAGCGTTAGTCTACTCAGAGTGTGGGATCAGCTGCGTATCTTTGGTCCTTGATCGAAACCTGACGATATGATGTGCCTATGCTGCAGTTAATTCATGGTGTCTGCTGTGGCTCCAGGAGTTTAACAGATGGATCTCTAGTCAGTCCCATCTCAAACTCTTTATTAAATATTTATAGAGCCAGATTGCAAATACGCTTAGCTTTGCTCCTGGAGGCATGTGTACGAACTTCTGGGCTAGGGAGGATCAACTTGGTGAGTTCAGGAAGGAGAGACAAAATCTTTTCTCCAAGAAGTGTCAGAGAACATAAGTAATGGCCTTACTCATGATAGTGAGATCATGATTACTCCAGCAGCATTCTGTGTAGTAAACAGAATGTTCCCTTGAAAATAGGAGGCTGTCATCAATGTGGGAAGATAAAGATGCCCACCAAGTTTGTGAGTAACTCTGGGTATTTGCAGCCAGGTTTTATCCCACCAGGAGAATATGTGGAAATGAATAATGACACCTTTTGCTTAAGTAGTACATATGCACAGGGAGTTGTCAGGAGAAAGCGTTAATAAGAAGAGTTTATAAAAATGAGTAAATTTGGGGATTTAGAAACACTTGACATACCATTCATTAGACATGTAGAGGAAGGTGTCAAAATGAAAATGCCCAAGTTGTTTCAGTTTTTTACCGAATCGGGGGGTGAAGGAGGTGTGGGAAAGAATGCCGAAGATGCTCACTGATGCCCTCAGAGGTGGCGACCTCTGCAGAACAATGGTGCTGGAGATGAGAGCAAAGGTGACGGTCATTGTTTTGTAGACCTGTGAGAGAAGACTGTTATTGCAAGACGTGCTGCAGTGCTTCTAGAAAACATGCCAAGACCACAACACTCACAGTACCTTTACTAGTTACATGATCGTCACGTTAGGGAAGGCTTCAAAAGCTTTTAGTCTATCTCCTTGTCTTGGATCATTTTCTTTGAAATTGTCACAAAGACTTATAGACTAATCCAGGGAAGTATCATTGTGCCAGATCATAACCACATACTTAACTTTAATACCACGAGATAAATTACTAACTACAGTTTTAGAGATATTTATTTCAGTGATTCCAGGACATTGTTCAAGATCTTTTTATTTGAAATTTTAAATGATGGTGTGAATTTGGCAGTATATAAAACCGTGAATGTCCTTTTCATTTGGCCATATCCTTGAATTAAATTAAGTTATATCATAACAGTAAGTGTACTTTATAGCAAATAACCTTTATTATAATAAATACAGAAACTGATGCCTCTCTTTGAACCAAGAAAGCTACTAGCTTTTCTTCTGTGCTAAAAAGAATCTTCTTTTGTTTCTAATTCTATTGACTTAACGGTTTGTTACAAACATTCTAAGGTGTCCAGGGCACTGTATGAAGAGCTGTAGAAACATTGTAAAAGAAATAGATTCTTGATCAGTCCTTGTATTTGGGAGAGTTCATAATCTAATAGTAAGGGAGGGGAGAGGAAGGATAAAAGAAAAGCCTTAAGAACATTTCCATAGAAAACTGAGTTTGGCCTGGCCAAGGGCACACACACGGTGAATGAATAGAATTAATAAAGGTTTTTCTCAGATGTGTCGATGTTCCTACAGTACCGTAAATGTGCACTGAGTTTAGTGTCTGGCATAAGGTAGGAGCAAATGAGTATTCACTGTTGATGATGTGAAAGGTAGAATCCCTAAAAATATTCTTTTCTTGGGGTGCAGTGTTACCATCCTGGTTCTGGGGCATTGTGGGTCAGAGTAGGGTTTAACTCTGGCTCTTACTGTGGAAATGATTTAAGTAGCCGCATGCACAAGGTTAAGAACCTCACTCAAGCACACTACAGGAAATGCTATATTTTGGGGAAAGGTCTGGGTGAAACATCAGTGAGGCAGCACCATACCGTTACTGACAGCACATAGCTCAGAAGGCCCAGGAACTAATGTTGCTCTAGAGACATCTGTAGGTTTTCAGGGTTGCCTCACTGTAGCAGGGAGAAGGGGACAGGTAGATGCTGTCCTATGTCTCTCTCTCCTCAGAGTGGAAACTACAGCAAGACTGGCTGCATCATGTAGCATGAGGGGCACTTGCTCCTTCTAGAACCCAGCTCTGAGGATTTGCTATCCATGTTTGTCCATCAGAAGACATGACCTTGTGGATAACCCAGCCATAAGGGTACTGTGGCAGCCTAATGCTGGGCCTTGTGTGAAGTCATTCTTCCAGTCTCCCAAAGGACATCAAACAGCAAATGAAGCTATATTACATGGCATTTGTATAATTTTATGTAAATTTGCAGAGGTGAAAGTAATAAAGATTATCACAGCTGCCCATACTTGAGATATGTGAAGAGATAATGTAAAGATACAGAGTATCTATTAAAGCCCTCAGAAAGAAAAGCAATAGAAAGCATGGTCATATTTTGAAATTTGCTCTGGGATTACTTTGGGTTTTTATTTGTCTTTTTACAAACATAGCCTCATTACAGAGGAAGTTTTTGGATCTGATTTTGAAACAGATAATATTTGTATGTTATATAGTAAGAAGACCACTCAACTTTATTGTCCACAAAATCAAAATAATAAAATTTAAAAAGTGTTTTCTGTTCTTCAGTTGTTAAAACTCATAACTTTAAAAAAAGAAAAAGAAGCTCTTTTTTTTCTTGTTTCGGAGTTCACCAGCTAAGACAGACTGAGCTGGGCCATTACCGTTCTCATCAGTTTAGATTTATATGATGCGTGCATTGCAATGAACATCTGGACAGTGAGAGAACGCATTTCATCTGAAGGCCGTTGTAGCATATTATTTTCCATATTTAGAGCATTCCTTTGGAAAACAAAATAAGTAGGAAAACAACATACAGTAAAAGAAATATTTTTAAAAGCAAGAATTATTAGAAATGAGATTATTGAGAATTTTCATTGCACACAATAAAGGTATAGGTAGGATCATAAAGCACTATACAGAAATAAAATCTATTGACTCTTTGGGCTTTAACTTGCAACCAGAGAGCCAGTGAACTTGAACTCATATGTAACTTCCAAGGCAACTAGCTGTAACCACAGTTTCTAGTGTCTACCAGACCCAAGAGGAGATTTTCAGCCTGGATAAGTATTTCATAGAGACATTTGAGCCAGGTGCTTTATGTAGTATGGTTGGTGATTCAGTATGTGGCATTTAACAATGTGAGTCAGAATTAAATGAATGTCTCAGTATTATAGTTGGGGAGTTAATGGAAGGGCCACCTCTTGGATGAGTCATTGAACACAGATCCTGCTCCGGGCCACTTGCTAAAAATTGTGCAATCATTTTCACAAGCAGATAAGATGATAACCTTGATGTTCTGCCCTTTCTAAGTTCAGATGATCAAGCTGCTCTGTTTCTCCAAAATAGATTTGAACTATAAAACCACTTTTCATCTTTACTCATTATTTTTTTCCACATGTGTTGTGTACCCTATTTATTACATGTAAATAATACAATTATTATATTTTAACTTTTAATGTATTCTGGTAGAGGTAAACTGCACTTATTATTTATAACCCCTCTTTCTTCCAAAAATATTTGAGTCAGCTTATAAAAGACACAGATATGCTAAAACTGTTCAAGCAAGGGCAAATGAATGTGATTATGGGCTATGCTAGGTCAAGAAAGAATTTACAGGCTAAAGATAGCTTCTGAAACTGAGCATCAAATTTAGCTTTGAGCTCCCTGAAAATTATTTTCAACATGCATCATTTTGCCTTTTTTTTTTTTTTGACAAATGTAAATGTCTACATTAGTATCTTCTATTCTAGACTATAAGCTCAAGAGGGGGCTGGTACCATCATCATTTAGTGTGGTTTATCAATCAGATGGCAGGTTTTATGGAAGATCAATCAGAGTATACACTGACAGCAGGTAAGTAGGGTGGGATGTCAAAGGAAAAAAGAAGCACTCATTTGTCCCTGTCCTCAGTGAGCTCATTAGTCAGTTAGATAAAACAAGTCATACACTTAAAAAGTCTTTTAATATAGAATGTATAAGCTAATGAATGCTACTAGACTCTTAATGGGGATAAGAGTGTTGGAAAATATAGCTCTTAATAAATTCATGGCCTGATATTTGTCTGAGCAGTTGTAAATGAGAGGCAGGGGGCTGGTTTTCAAGGGAAGACTTTACTCCTATTCCTGGCCGCTGCTTGGCTGCCCCAGTAGAGCAATCACAGAGACACCAGCACAATCTCTGTAGGATGAGGGCGACCGAGGCACTGTCCAGGTGGATGATAGGACTAGGATCTATCTAACCTAAGCATCCCTGTATACTCTTGTTATTAAAGAAAGAAGGAAATGGAGGGGAAAAAGAAGAAAGACAAGAAGGAAGGGTGGAGGTGATGAGAAGGGAAAGAGCCGTTGGCCAACTTTGTGGGCCTCTTATTATGCCAATGTGACAACCATTTAGGTAAGTTTTTTTGTGTCATTTTTTTCTTTTCTTAAACTTAATTATCATAACAGAGATTGTTGAGGTTTTAGGGAGTGATAATTAAATGTATCTCTCCTGTGTTTTAGGAAGTACTTTTCAAAAGTAGGCTAAAGAGTCCAGCAGATAGAGATAAATCATAGGGTTATTACTGTCAAAGCAGGATTGAAGAGTGGCATAAATATATAGCCACACAAGGCTTTCTGTTGTTTCCCCTAAGCCAGATTGATATGACCCAACTGAGGGATTATTTGAGTCTGTGGAGGAGATATCATTACCCAGATTTGCTGCCTTATGGCTCTGATAAATTTGGAACAGAGAGACACATCAGTCTTCAGATCCACCTCCAGAAGGTAGGCCTTCCCCTGATGCAAATGTGCCTACTACGTGGAAGCAGGAGTTATGGAAGGTATGGCTTCGTAAGAGGACATATCCAAAAATAGAAAATGGAAGGGGCTATATCACATGTGTTCTTATAAACCAGGTCCAAATTAGTCACAATTCCACCTAGGGTAAAGAGTGAGTAAGGGTGGGGACCAAGACCAGAAATACTCCACATGTGGGGTGGTTCTCATCCTTGGCTGCCACAGTAGGATCACCTGCGGAGCTAAATACGCACCAAACACAACACACACGCACACACACACACACATACACACACTCCCATGCCTGGTTTTCATATGTGTAGCTGGAGTTGACAAAAAGAACAGGGAAATTAAGCTCCCCAGTACAGGCCTGTACTGAATTTATAGCAATTTTCTTGGTATACAGTAGAGGTTCAGTTAGTAGTCATTGCATGACTTACTGAACAATCTATTGGAAGTTATCCATGGATGAAGTTTTCCACATTTAACTCTGTGCCACATTATAAGAAAAATGATATTCTCCTCATCCGTGACCTGAGAATTTTTCATCGCAAGACCCCAATTTTGAAAGAAACATGCTTTGATAGGCCTTCTCAGGGCTTGATTGGGCTGGCAAGTGGACTCTAATGTTTAAAGGGAATTACTCTACGTAACGGTTAGGATTCTGTGGGAAAGGGAGAAAGAAAGAGGAAAAGTGGCAGAAGGGAAAGGAAGGGAAAGAAAGAGAAAGGAATGTTTTGTGTTGGAGGATGTGACCTCCCATCCCAGAATTGTCCAAAATCTTCACTGAAATCTACAATGCCCAGTAATACTTTTATATGAGTAAATTTCTCATGGAAATTGGTGAAAGGATTGAGTTCTGTATTCTGAGGCTAAGGGGACAAAGTAGCCTTTACTACATAAATGCAGCTGGCTGAAATTAGGTTGTGCAAGAATCCTGGAATGCATCAGTCGGCACCCTTATTGACAAGTAAACATGGAATCCATGGACACGTAAAAGTGAATTTTTCTGCAGACTGCTCATAGAACTACCTACCCCACTCAAAACTAGGTTCATTCCTCAGGGGCCTGGTTAGTATGGCATTACATCAGAAATGCAATAATAAGGCAATAAAGTTTACAGAATTTCCATTCTGAAATATGGCATTTTAAACCTTGAAGCATGAATAGAAATAGAATAATAGCCAAACTTTTTTTTTATCAATGATCACAAGTTATAATGGATATTCCAATTATTTTGTGCAAATTACATTACCAATTCTAAAAGTTGCATAAATTTTTAAATTTCTGGAAGGAAAAGTGTTAGAATTTGACTTGCAAATATTTTTAGCAAACGAGTTTTTAGAAATTGACAAAAAATGGACATAGAATGTATATAAATATAAAGTGTTAGTTAGCATGCTGGGATAGTCAAATATTCCCTAAAGCTGAGAAAATACAAATGCAAGAAAATACCAATTTAGCTATTATTGTTTGCAAACTTTAAAAATGTGTCTCTTCCCTTCTCTTTGTATTGCCACCAGCTTAGAATGCCTTCAGTTTGCCCACCCTTCGTTATTACAAACCATTTCTCTCTAGTATTCAAGCTCAACTCAATCTCAAGCTCTTAAAATACTTTTTAAAAAAAATAACAAAAAATGTAGTATGGATCTCAAAGAGTTATTGTAGCTTTCCCTAAACATACATCATTCAGATACTGTATTCTTTTAGTTTTGTGTGATTCTGAATGCCCTTTTTTATGGTCTTTGTGCCTGAAACTTGGCTTTATAAACAATTCATGTGACACGTTTTCACTCTTTCCAGAACTTGATAGACTTTTATGTCTAATCTTTTCACCTTAAATATTGCTAGGAAGAAGTTTCAGGGGATTCTGACTTTGTCTTCTGGTATGTGCCTTAAGCTTTCTGGAGGGAGCCTGAAGAAGTCCTTACCTTTAAAATCCAATAGTGAACCAGGATATGTTTTGGCTCTGAGTGTTTTGCATTAATTTTGCCTGGATTAGAGTGAATTCTTTTGATTTTCAGTTATGTTTTCCCCCAACATCTCAGAAAAATTTTCTTGTTTTATATTCTTTAGTATTTTTTTGGTTTTGTGGGTGGGCTTTGTTCTTCAAGGAAGCCAGTTTTTTCAAGTAAGTTTATCTTTATCTGTCCTGAACGTGGTCACGTTGTCTTCTCTTTTCTGTTCCTCCCTCTTCCCTCCCTTCTTTCCTTGCTTCCTCTCCTTCATTTGATGATTTTCATCATTCTCAGTATTTGTTGTGATTATAAAAAAACTCAATATAGAGTAGCAATTTTATTTTTAGTTCTATCGTATTCTTTTTTGTTTAAAATTTATTATTGTGTTCCATAATATTCTTGCTTTGGATGTCAGTTTTAATTAATGCTGGACACTCTCTTGTTATATCTTTCCATTTTTTTTTTACATTATAATGATCTCCTTATTACATTTTTCTATAGCACAATGCAATGCATTTATGGTGATTTATTTTTCTTCCTCTGCTGTGCCTTCTTTCATACAAATTTTTTCTCACATCTTCCTTATTAATTATTTATTGTTTTTTTCCCCTGTAATGTCAGAATTGTTGGCACTCAGATTCTTTTAATGTTGCTTATACTTAATGCAAATAGTCTGATTTGTTAATTTTGCTGATAAAATGAAAGAAAATTTCAAGCAAAAGTAGATATCAACTGTGGAACACCACGAATGGTATCTATGTTTGTTGCTTATCCTTTGAGCTATAGTTTGAGTGTTTGAGAGGTAAAAAGGAGGAAAGCTGAGGTTGTGCTGAACATCTTGAACATAGTTTTCTCTGAACAGTGAGAGTTGCATCTCATTCTCATTGTGTATCCTCCATTAGTGGTGAACTCCTACAAAATTTTTTTTCCCCCACTAGCATTTCTTTTTTTTTTCTTTATTGAAGTGTAATTTACACATTGTGTCTTTACTCCATTTTAAGTGTACAATTAAATGGTTATTAGTAAATTTACCAAGTTGTACAGCTATTCACATAAATCAGTTTTAGAGGATTTCCTACCACCTATTGAGACCCCTAATACCTATCCCCAAATACATTTCAA
>CAUYRT010104508.1:0-18431 GCA_963574885.1 Lepilemur ruficaudatus | reverse complement strand
GTCAGCCTCGCTCACAGAAACCTCAAACTCCTGGGCTCAAGCAATCCTTCTGCCTCAGCCTCCCGAGTAGCTGGGACTATAGGCATGCGCCACCATGCCCGGCTAATTTTTTCTATATATTTTTAGTTGGCCAATTAATTTCTTTCTATTTTTAGTAGAGACGGGGGTCTCGCTCTTGCTCTGGCTGGTTTCAACTCCTGACCTTGAGCGATCCTCCCACCTCAGTCTCTCAGAGTGCTAGGATTACAGGCGTGAGCCACCACACCCGGCAATACCTGAATCAATTTAACTATAAAAGTAAAAGATCTATATAAAAAACTATAAAACACTGATAAAAGAAATTGAGGAGGATGCAAAAAAATAGAAAGATATTCCATGGTCATGGATTAGAAGAATTAATGTTGTTAAAATGATAATACTTCCCAAAGCAGTTTATAGATTCAATGTAATCCCTATCAAAATACCAACGACACCAGCCTGAGCAAGAGTGAGACTATGTCTCTACTAAAAATAAAAAAAAAAATCAGCCGGATAGGAAAAAAAAAGTTAGCTGGGCATGGTGGTCCACCTGTAGTACCCGCTACTTGGGAGCCTGAGGCAGGAGGATCACTGAAGTTTGAGGTTGCTATGAGCTAGGCTGACACCATGGGCACTCTAGCCTGGGCAAAAGAGCAAGACTCTGTCTAAAAAAAAAAAAAAAAAAAAAAAACCCAGTGACATTCTTCACTGAAACAGAAGAAAAAAATCCTAAAATCTATATGGAACCACAAAAGACCCAAATAGCCAAAGCAATCTTGAGCAAAAAGAACAAAGCTGAAGGCGTCATACTACCTGACTTCGAAATTTACTGCAAAGCTATAGCAGCCAAATCAGTGTGGTACTGACAGAAAAACAGACCCAAAGACCAATGAAACAGAATGGAGAATCCAGATATACATTTACACAGTTACAGCCAATTTATCTTCAGCAAAGGCGCCAAGAACATTCATTGGAGAAAGGACAGTCTCTTCAAAAAATGGTGCTGGGAAAACTGGATAACCACATGCAGAAGAATGAAAATAGACCCCTATCTCTCACACAAAAATTAAATGAAAATGAATTGAAGATTTAAATCTAAGACCTGATACTATGAAAGTACTAGAAGAAAACCTTTGGGAAATGCTCTAGGACATTGGTCTGTGCAAAGATTTTTTGTGTAAGACCTCAAAAACACAGGCAACCAAAGCAAAAAGACAAATGGGATTATATCAAGCTAAAAAGCTTCCACCAAGGAAACAATCAACAAAGTAAAGAGACAACCCAAACAATAGGAGAAAAATATTTGCAAAATACCCATCTGACAAGGGATTCATAACCAGAATGTAAAAGGAACACAAACAACTCAAAAGCAACAAATACTCTGACTTAAAAATGGGCAAATGATCTCAACAGACATTTCTCATAAGAAGACATACAAATGGCCAACAGGTATATGAAAAATGCTCAACATCACTAATCGTTAGAGAAATGCAAATCAAAACTACAATGAGATATCATTTTACCCCAGTTCAAATGGCTTTCACCAAAAAAGCAATAATGAATGCTGGCAAGGATGCAGAAAAAGGGGAACCCTCCCACGCCACTGGTAGGAATTTGAATTAGTATAGCCACTATGGAGAACAGTATGGCAGTTCCTTAAAAAACTAAAAACACCAATTCCACTACTGGCTATACATACATGCAAAAGAAAGGAAATCAATATATAGAAAAGATATCTGCACTCCCATGTTTATTTGTAGCACTATTCACAGTAGCCAAAATATGGAATCAAACTATGTATCCTCAACATGGCAGAAGGGAAAGCTAAAATGATAAACTCTGCATGAAGCCTCTTTTATATGGTCCTTTAATTCCATTAAGGAAGAAGCTCTCAGGGCCTAATCACCTCTTAAAGGCCGCACGTCTTAACATCACACTGGCAACACCTGAATTTTAGAGGGGACACATTCAAACCATAGCAATAACTAATTACAGACATTTTAAAAATCCATTTGAAATAGACCATGGAAATGAACTACCATAAGAGCAAGTGATATACCAACTAAAGAAAAGGATGGAAATGGAAATTATCCTAGAGAAAGTGATACAAAAAAAGTAAAGAAAATAAGGGCACATACATAATAAACACTAGAATCTCTAATCAAAGAGAAACATATAAGGTCATACTAGGATTAAGAGGTTGAAAATCCAAAGGTACACTTGCCCAAGCTAACTTAATAAGCTAGATCAAGTCATTTTCTTCTGGATCTCAGTTTCCTCATTTTTAAAATGAAGAGGAGGGATCAGATGTGCTTTGATTCCTCCTGCTCTAAAATTCTATAGTTCTATGTTATTTAATATAAAAGAGGTAACTGAGAAACTTTCTGCTTCATTACTAAAGTGCTATCTAGTTGCTGCCCATCACCACTTTTCCCTTATTTGTAACTCACCAAAGAGAAGTTGATTCAATTTTTCAGGCACTAATATTAACAAGAAGGGACTAGATTCAAATTCAGACAGACAACCATTTTCAAATGATTAATGTTTCTCAGGCAGAATCCTCATTACAGAGTACTTCATATCTCTGTTATACCATATCCAACACTACTGGCAACAGTATAACACAACAAAAAAGAACATTACTAAGATAGTTACGTATACTCAAAGCGATAGACAGTTATAACTACAGAAAAATATAGACAACAATGTTGACCTTCAGGTTTACTGATCAGTCTCTAGTTAGTTTTAATACAATCTTTCAAGCCAATATATAGAGAGTACTTGGGACAAATAGGTAACTAAACAACCCAGAACCACAAAATTATATTCTATTTCTAGGAAAGAATATCAGGGCAAAATCATCTTTTCAAAATACAATTTCCATTTTAATTATCACATACATGGAGCCTCACTGATGTCTATCAGGCAAAGTACTTTTTAGTAGTCTAAAACAAGTATTCCAAACCTCAAACCATTCACAACATTTTCAGACAAGGGCAACAGAGATTTCTAAACTTTTCCTTTCAAAAATATTTTTAACCCCATTCTCTTTACTCCATTATAAATTTTATTTTTCACAAAATATCCATTTTTATAAAATATCGTTTTTTGTTTTTTGACACAGGGTCTCACTCCATTGCTGGGACTAGAGTACAGTGGCGTCATACTTCACTACAACCTCAAACTCCGAGGCTTAAGCAATCCTCCTACCTCAGCCTCCTGAGTAGCTAGACTAATGGCATGCACCACCACACCCAGCTAATTTTTTCTGGTTTTCGTAGAGATGGGGTCCTGCTATATGCTTAGGCTCCTAGCTTCAAGTGATCCTCCCACCTCAGCCTCCCAAAATGCTAGGACTACAGGCATAAAATATCATCTTAATAAAATGAAAAAACTTAGTAACCCACATAAATTGACCACTGAAAAATATCTTCAGAAAAATTTTTTTATCTTACCTCTACACTAGGGCTAAGGCTGCTTGGCAGTGTTTCTGAAGTCACAGTAGTGCTTGGAAGGCTGGAAATTTCCCAAGTATTCACAGACTGAATTGGTTCAGATTGCTTTAAATGATCTACACATTTTGGATTATCCAGTAAGGTCACTTCATAAAATTCTTGAATATCTAGAGGTGAAGAAAGGAAAAGAAAAATTCAAAAGTATTTTTATTTTCTAAGTAAACCATGTAATGCTATAACAACATAACTCAAAAGCAAAATTTTTACTCTAGATTAGTAAAATAAGTCAATCTTCTAATGTAAATAGTGAATATTTGCTCATTTCATTATGTCACAATCATACCAGAACCTACAGGGCACAGTTTAAAATTCACAGGCTTTTTATGTTTCAAAGTCAGTGCTGGATTCAAATTCCAACTCCAACACCAATTAACTACACTTATAGACAAATCAGTTAACCCCTGGTAACTTGCCTCTTACCCACAGTGAATTGTTAGAAGGAGTGAGCATAATATACTAAGTGCCTAGGCTCCTAACAGATAATCGTTAATATCATTATTGTGAATTCTGCAGACATAAGTTATTACTGATACTCTATATCTTTACCACCAATATCCAGACCAGGAATGCAAACCCCTTAAAAGTGGTTTTAACTGCCCTTCTAACCAAACAAAACATCAAAAAAAAAAAAAGTTAAAATAAAATCAAAGAACTAGAAGAGCTTTTAGATAGCATCCAGTCTGAATACCTAAAAGCAGGAAGTTAAATATTTTATATTATTTTAGAAACAAAGTCATGACAAAACAAAAGGAACCATAAATTTACTTATAATAGCACAGGATAATTTGCTATCAGCTGGAATTACATGAATTTAGGATATTAACACTGGTTTATTCAGAGCTTCTGAGTAGCAGTTATATAATGCTTAGATTCACCACTCTTAGTTCTTTATTCACCTACTGGTATATTTGTTTTCAAGGGAAGAGAAATCACTTTTTAACAGTAAAGGTAGGCATTATCCTGTATAGAATCATTCACAATAATCGTGAATAACATTTGGACAGAATAACTTACACTTCTTGTTTCTCATTATTTTGAATGCTTTTAGTGTCTCCTTAAAACAAAATGTGGTACATAAATACATGGACTATTATTTAACCTTAAAAAAGGAAGGAAATTTTGATACATTCTACAACATGGATGACTAAAACTTGAAGACATTATGATAAATGAAATAAGCCAGACACAAAAGAGGACAAATACTGTATAATTCCACTTATACGAAGCACCTAGAACAGTCAAATTCATAAAGACAGAGTAAAACAATGGTCACTAGGGGCTAGGGGAAGGAAGGAATGGGGAATTATTGCTTAATGGGTAGAGTTTCAGTCTGGGATGATGAAAAAGTTCTGGAGAGTGATGATGGCTGCACAACAATATGAATGTACTTAATGTAAGTGAACTGTGAACATAAAAATAGTCAAAATGGTAAATTTTATCACAATCAAAAAATAAGCTGAGTGGGAGTCTAGGGGAGATCTTAAATGAGTAAAGTGCATGGGATTTAATATATGGGTTTTATCATATCTATTTAGCTGTTTAGAGATATTTTCATTTCTTACTGAGGTCAGGGTAACATATTACCAGAAAATTCCCAACTTAAAAAGAGATTAACTACCATACTTGGCTAACTAAAACAAAAGTACTGAAATATTTCTGTTACACGTGTAGTGTGGTGAAGTCTTTGATATGATCGTATGTCACAATTATCACTTTCCCTAAAAAATACATACTGTACACATCATCTTTAATCCCGACCAATATTCCATCTTGACATTCTAAACATTCCATAGTTCATACATTTCTTCATCTTTAGCGTGCTCCAAGACTATAGTGATGAACAGCATAGTAACACTTCTTCAGAAACTTATTCCCCATTACAATTCCTTCAGTTATGTCAGCTCAGATTTTTCATAGGAGCATCTAATCAAAAAGGGCACCCTCTGGAAAAAATGAATATACAGACTGGGCTTTTCTTGTGAGTCCAAAGTATCTGTATTTTATATTTTCCATGTTATCAGCAGTCCTTGGGCTTTATAGTTAATATACATTTCATATGTCAGAAGAGAATTATACCACTTATCATAGTTTACATAAAGATTTAGCCAAAAAAGGGTTAACTATCATTGTGACAAATATTTCTACAAAATGACATTCTAGAATTCAAAATAATACTTTCCACTTTGTCTTTATATCTTTCTAAACTGGGATTATAACACTGAGTTCTATAAGGTACCTAGCCTAAGTAAAACAGAAGCTACTACCCAAATAGAAGTCAAACGGAAGACAAACAAAACATGGTAACTCCTAGTATCATACCAACCTCTCATAATTCCTAAAGATCCTTTTAACAGCCCAAAACCTAACAATCCATGTTATTCGCAAAAGAACTTTGTGAAAATAAAGAATTAATGAGTTTAACACTTTAGATATTCAATGATTACTAATGGAGTGAATAAGTTTTGGAAGAGGAATAAAAGCATTAAAAAGTGAGATACAGGCTGGGCGCAGTGGCTCAAGCCTGTAATCCTAGTACTCTGGGAGGCCGAGGCAGGAGGATTGCTCAAGGTCAGGAGTTCGAAATCAGCCTGATCAAGAGCAAGTCCCCATCTCTACTAAAAATAGAAAGAAATTAATTGGACAACTAAAAATATATATAGAAAAAATTAGCCAGGCATGGCGGTGCATGCCTATAGTCCCAGCTACTCGGGAGGCTGAGGCAGTAGGATTGCTTGAGCCCAGGAGTTTGAGGTTGCTGTGAGCGAGGCTGACGCCGCGGCACTCTAGCCCGGGCAACAGTGTGAGACTCTGTCTCAAAACAAAAACAAAAACAAAAACAAACAAAAAAAATGTGATGGCTATAGCTTAAGGTGCAACAGAAGCTTAAGCATATATTTATTTTAAATTTCTCTAATTAAACATGTGTACAAAAATATGAAAATTAAATTAACCATTTCTTTGATAGACAACGAAAATTTCTTTCTCAATTTTGGTTTATATAAGTCATTTCATATGTGTTTCAATATTTAATGTCAATAACGTCTACTCATAATTTTATATATATACACACAAAATATGAAAAACAAAATGCAACTCTAGCAAAACAGTAAATGCTTCAAAAGTCACATCCCTCAACAGTGTTTATCAGGAACTGCCAAATTTACTATCCAGTATAAAATGACAGAGTTCTTCAATAAACCTATGGAAGTATTTAACTTACATTCAACTCTAAACTTAAATCTTTACTATGAAAATGCAAAGAAAGTGGGAGAGTACAGGGTAGTCAAAAGGATTTCCATTTGATAAGAATCCATATTCATCTGAAGATCCAGAGAGCTCACCCAGATATATAATTAAAATGACTGATTACATTTTTATTTACTACCCTGAAAAAAATTACTTCCTTTCAAGATAATGATGCACTAAAGCAAGCAAAAAGAGAAAACAAGAATGCAGGAATGCTAAAATATGTATTAGGAAAAAACTACATTTTAGTTGACTCACAACTGAGAATATTACTTATGTTGAAACCTACTGGATCAGTCTTACCACAGTCTATTCCTCAATTACCATTTACAGTATGCAAGTGCTTTTTCTGTTTTGGACTAAACTGGATCCCCACAAGTGCAGTTCCTGAACAAAGATCTAAATTATAAAGCCACAAAAAGCTCCAACATGTGCACTAAGAAAGTCTCAAAAACTAAAGATAAGCAGTTAGCCCAATGGAACAGAACAGAATCATTTCTATCTATTAAAAAAAAATCTTTGGAAATCTCTAAGATCACATATTTCAGAAGTCTCCAAATATAGTATTTTCTTTCAAGTAAAAAGCTTTCATTGCTTCTGTTATTAATATTTTCTTCCTAGAATTCAAAGCTTGCAAACCATGGGAATTAAGGGGAAATACAGAATTCCAGTAATACCTTCAAAGGGGGGTGAGGCATGGGAGGAAGGGAATTTTCAAATAGGCAAAGAAATATTCTAGCTTTTGGTGACAACTTACACCATCCTAAACAGAGAAACTCACAAACCATGAAACATTTCTCAAACTAAAGAAATAAGGCAATATTAACTCAGGCTCAGAGTAGAAAGTCTAAATACAAACCTAAGAATATATAACAATTTAAGATAACATAAGTGATATTTCTGATCTATGAGAAAATAATATTTTATTTGATGGGGAAAAAAGGAAATGAAAGACAAGCCACAGACACATTATCAATTTTTTATATCTGATAAAAAATTTATCTCTAACATATACAACAAAAAAAGTCTTAAGACTCAACGATAAGAAAACAAATAATCCAATAAAAATGGGCAAAAGATATGGACAGACACCTCACCAAAGTAGACAGCATGAGCAAATGAGCATATGAAAAGATGCTCAACATCAAATGTCATTAGCGAATTCCAAGTTAAAATAACGAGATACCACGACACACCTACTTAAATGGCTAAAATCCAAAGCACTGACCACATCAAATGCTGGCAACGACACAGAGCAACACATTGCTCACAGGAATGCAAAATGGTACAACCCCTTTGGAAGACCATTTTGGCAATTTCCTAAAAACTAAACATACTCATACCATATCACCCAGCAATTGTTCTCCTTGGCATTTACCCAAATGAGTTGACAACTTAAGTCAACACAAAAACCTGCACACCAACATTTATAGCAGCTTTATTCATAATTGATAAAATGTGGAAGCAACCAAGATGCTCTTTAATAGGTGAGCAGATAAACCTTAGCATATACATACAACAGAATACAATTCAGCAACAAAAAGATATGAACTACAGAGCCATGAAAAGGCATGGAGGAACCTTAAATACACATTACTGAGTGAAAGAAAAGCCAATCTAAAAAGGCTATACACTTATGATTCCAATTATATGACATTCTGGAAAAGATAAAACTATAGAGATAGTAAATAGATTAGTGGTTTCCAAGAGTTCATCAGGCAGAGGGGTGGGAGAGATCAAGTAGGCTGAAAACGTGGAGCCTATAGGACTTTTAGGGCAGTGAAACTATTCTGTATGATTTCTGCAACTGTAGACACCTGTGAAAACAACTTTATATGTCAGATTTGTCAATGTACAACACAAAGAGCAAATCCTAATGTAAACTATGGACTTTAATAACAATGTATTAATAATGGCTTCTCAATTGTAACAAATATACCATACTAATGGAAGATGGTAATAATAGGAGAAGAGGGGGTGAAGATACAGAAACTGCACTTTCCACTCAATTTTTCTGTAAACTTTAAACTGCTGAAAAAAATAAGTCTACTAATTTTTATTAATGTATAATATAAAGCAGTTGTCCCCAAGTTTTTTGGCACCAAGGACTGGTTTCATGGAAGACAATTTTTCGAACGGGCCCTAATCGGTACTGGTCCATGGCTCAGGGGTTGGGGACCACAGAAAAGGACTGGACTGGTACTGGACTGGCTCATGCCTGCAATCCTAGCATTCTGGAAGGCAGAGGAAGGAGGACTGCTTGAGGACAGGAGTTCAAGACTAGCCTGAGCAAGAGTGAGATCCCATCTCTACAAAAAATAGAAAAATCAGCTGGGTATGATGGTGTGTGCTTGTAGTCCCAGTTACTCTGGAGGCTGAGACAGAAGAATAGCTTGAGCCCAGGACTTTGAGGTTGCAGTGAGCTATGATGACACCACTGCACTCTAGCCTGGATGACAAAGCAAGACTCTGTCGCAAAACAAAACAAAAATGTGTAAAAGACAATAAATTTATATTATAAATTAGGTTTTATACTTTACATCAAGATAATTTCCAAATGTATTAAAAATTAAAATGTTAAAAAAAAGAAGTCCTGAAAGAACTTGAACATAAGTAAATGTTCTTATAATCCTGGAGACAAATTATAATAACCTTTGGGATTATAATATTGGGGATAGCATTTCCAAGCATGATACCAAGGGCAGAAAGCACAAAGGAAAATATAGATAAATCTAACCTTACATAAACCTTTTTTTAAAAATTCAAGTTTAAAAACAAATGACAAACAAGGGAAGTTATTGCAACTTACATGGCAGACAGGATTGGATTGAAATGCCTAGTGTAGATTTTAAACCTCTAAGCAAAAGGAAAAAAGGGGAAGGGGGAGCAAATGACACGAACAGATAATTGACAAAAGAAATTAAAATAAAGGACTTTCTTACATATTTGGCTATTTCTTTAATCAAAGAAATGTACAATAAAACATCAAAATGACTAAAGGTATATTCTACATATCAGAGCAGAAAATATTAAAAGGAGGAATAATATTCTGTACTGTTTACGGTATGGTGACTTAGTCATTCTTCCACATACTGCCTAAAAAATTGACATAACTTTCCTAAGAATATTTAACAAATTACATTAAAAGCCTTAAAATGCACACTCCCTTTGACCAAGCAATTCATTTCTAGGAGTTGGTCTTAAGGATATAATAAAGAATGCAAACGCATATACAAATGCAATGTGTATAATTCAGAAAAATACAAACCTAAATGTTTCTAGGAAACCATTAATAAAACTACAGGAAACCTATATAAAGTAAACAGTCATTTAAAATGGTACAAATCTACTGCTATGGAAATACACCCATTGACAAGTGTTCTGGGATAATACGTACAGTACAAAGAAGTCACACTATATACATTTACACAAACTGAACTGCAGTACCCCATCCCCACCCCTGCAAAAAAAGGCAATGCTACCTGTCAGTGCATCCAATAAGCAATGTCTCAAATAAAAAATCAAAAGGGAGAAGAGAGCTCCTTCAGGTAATGTTAGTTTTCACATTTAGTTTTAGTTAGTTTAGCCTCTCATAATGTGTTTAGTTTTAGCCTGTCATAATGTGAACATCTTGCTGTATCTCACTGTGCTGAGTGTAATTTTATGGTTATTTGTTTTTAGTATAAAAGGTCACTTAAGCCACACCTTCGTCTAGTGCTCAACTGCAGAAACAATGATTCCTTTCCACGAGAGGAAAAAACAATTGTGCTGTAGTTAAAAAGAGACAGTGAGTATTAAATTCCTGAAGGATTCTCAAGGATAATTTTAACCAGATGTGATTTTTCACCTTACACGCTGATTTCAATATCAATTCTCATGTAGGAAACAACTGTTTTACTTGAGTAGGAAGTTTATTTTGCAAAATGAAATTGTGTATGTACACAGGATAACATTCTAGAAGGACATTCACTCCATGAATGAAGTAGGAGGTTATCTTTGGTGTGAGAACTTTCTCGCTTATGATATTTTACACATAATAATCTAATCTTAATGTTTTATATGGAAAATGCATTATTTTTATAATAAATTTCATTCTGGAGGGTTACAAGGATGGCGACTAGAAAGCTGTGGAACATTAAACTATAACCCCTCCATTTCAGAGGGAAAAAATTCCATCAGTTCATTGACTTAAACAAGCATATTTTTAAACACTAAAATATACACTAGTCAAATCTACTTAAGCACAAATAATCTGCTTTCTTCTAAGCCAATGTACATTTAAAAACCCATTTTGGGCCAAGCCTGGTGTGTAATCCTAGCACTATGGGAGGCTGAGGCAGAAAGATCACCTGAGCCCAGGAGTTTGCGCCTGCAGCGAGCTATGGACATGCCACTGCACTCTAGCCTGGGCAACAAGTGAAACCCTGTCTCAAAAAAGAAAAAAAAAAATTCATTTTGACCCTCTAAACAGAAAAAATATCCTACAAAACTAAAATTACATACAAATTTGTTTCATACACCAGAAACAGGAAAGATGTCAAGTCAATCAGTGAGCAAAAACAAATTATTTTAACACTGTAGATACTATTTAACTAACAGCCACATGGCATTCACACATGTATTCCTTAAAACAAGGTGTGCACTAAAAGGAACTAGAGCTTCTCAGAGAAATAGCTGATCCCAGAAATGGCTGGGGCAGGACAGGTACAAGATGAACCTGGAACATCTTTGTTAGGCCCAAAATTAATAAAGTGTTCTAAGAAATGATGGGACATGTCATAAGGTCATAAGAACAAGCTTGAGAAGGCCTACACTGGCTAAATCCAAGACAATCTGAGCACAAAATCATTAAGGATGGTAATAAATGATAAACCACTGAGAGAAACAGAAATCTGCAAGTTCATGATAGACACACAGACAGACAAATAAAGGAGGGCTCCTGATTACAACAAACTGCCAAGTATTAATTGGAAAATGTAGGAGTGTTGCTGTTAGAAAACTCATTTTTCAACCATAGTAGAAACTGGCTCAGGCAAGAATCATAAATGGATGCTAAGTATAGGTGGAAATTTTGCTACAGAGCAGGATATATACATGGTGTTAAAGTGTCTCCCCCACATATTGCTTATATTAAAATGCAAGAGGAAAAAAACTGTGACTATAGAGCTGACAATTCATAAAGGATTACTAGGGAGGATGAAAAAAAATAGAGTTGACAATTCAGACAACACCTAATTGGGTGATCAAAACTAACATCATCAAAAAAAGCCAAAAATTATAATAATATCATCAATAAAGGGCAGATGAAATCATATACCTCCAGAAGCGTAGAACCTAAGCCAGGAATACATAACCTGAATCTAATTACAAGTAAATATCAAACAAATCCAAATGAGAAACATTACGTAAAAAAATAAAAGTGATGGGGAACTGTGTTCTTCAAAAATGTCAGTGTCATAAAAGGCAAAGAAAGACTGTGGCAATGTGGCCAGATTAAAGGAGAGTAAAGAGACATGACAACTAATGTTAATACCTGGTCCTAGACTGGATCCTGTACTGAGGAAAAATTTGACCCTACATTGATGAAATGGCTTAGAAGAAATATTTATAGATGCTTTTACAGCTCTATAATTCCAAAGTTCTAGAGAGAATTCAGCTGGATTCAACATAATCAAAACACCGCTTCAGAGCAGTAAGCAAAAATATTAGCAAATAAACAACTCAATCTAATTAAATCAAAACCACCAAGTGAAAAGTTAATAAAATTCTCCAATTCTATAAACTTTCAGCCAACAGTCTGATTCACATCCTGTTATGTTTTCCTTGCTCGAACCTAGCCTTCAAAGTTACACAGGCACATACACATATACATACACACACACACAAGAAGTTAGTGACAGGCTAAAATGTAACATCAGTGGGGCCAAAATAAAGCAAAAGAAATCTAAGAAATATTGATATTTTACCACTAAAGGTGGAAGCTCTCAAATCTTGATTACACAAATACACTTTTCAAATGTGTAAATTCCATCATTATAAACATCATTTCATTATAAACACTCTCCTACACAGCAATAATGGTTTTTTAAAAAAGACTAACTTTGTCGATCAACATCTATCTTAAACATTCTTGTTATTAGTGTTCTTTATTACATTAAAATAGTCAACTCTGAAAAAAAATGATAAAGAACATCCTAATAGCCGAATGTAAAAAGAGGCTCTGGATTCAAGATAAGCTGAATTCAATTTCTGGAGCCACAGTTTAGTATCTGAGGCCAAGGGCAAGGCTGGTCATTTTTTGGTTCCTCAGTTTTCTAATCAATAAAATGGTAAAATCACCTCAGACAGATGAATATATACCTCATAGGATTACGATGACTAAATAAGATACTTGTATTAGCGCACAGGAAGTGCTCAATAAATATTAGCCAATATTATCTTTTCCACACACTTGAAAAAGAGTGTAGTAAAATTCATTGAAATAGAAAATAGAATGGTGGTTACGAGGGGCTGGGGAGTGGAAGGAAAGGGGAGTAGTTATTTAAAGGGTATAGAGTTCCAGTTTTGCAAGATGAAAACATTCTGAAGATCTGTTTCACAACAATATAAATATACTTAACATTTAAAAATGGTTAAGATAGTAAAGGAGTCATAATTTTTGAAACCTAGTATCTACTAATAAGGACATGGTAATATCCTGTACTGTTTATAAGCGCTAGAAAACCATCAGAGTAGCAACAAATGAACTAGGAACTAAAAAACTCACAAATGGACAGTGTTATTACATTATCCATTTTCACTCTGAAATTTCTGCAGAACTAAAATAAAACACTGCATTAAAATAAGCTTGCTATTTATTGCAGACAAACTATACAAATCACATGACTCAACTTACTCAAGTCTCTAAAACTAGCCTGATCTTGAGCCTAGATTTTTCTCCTGTGTACAAGGAAAGCAGATAAGTTCTCTGATTCCCTAAGAATTAACTGCAGGGTTCTAGAAAATCTCTAAGGACTACCAAGATCATCTCAGTTCCCAGGCACCTTAGAATCAAGAGTGATCCAAAACCGCTATGGACCTGAACATCTGGGCTTTGATTATAATCAAACTATATCCATTCTACTTTACTCTCAAAATTTTTAAACCTAAGTACAGAACATGGGAATACAAAATCAAAAATATTAAGTTTTCAAATTGCTCTCACCTAAATCAGGGAGTGAAATTAGGCAGACATTAGCTCCCATTTATACAAACATAATCACCAGATCAGAATATATTTTAAACAAATGTGCAGCTCATGGATTTTTTTAAGATATAACTCTAAACATTCAGCCCTAAAGAAACAACTTAGCTAAAACTCAAAAGCCAATAAAAACTTTTCTGCTTTCCGTAATTTTTAATTCTTCAAGCCATCCTTCAAGGATACTACCAAGCATCAGAGCTAGAACAATACTTTCTATATTTCATTAAATTGAGAATATTATGAATTACAAAATACACCATTATTTCATGTGCCACTAAGAATGCAAAAACACTGTCAATTAAACAAATGACATACATCAGTTATAAAATACTTCCCAAATTCAGAGATAGTAAAATGTTTAAAAATTGGTATCTTAAAACAGATGTAATGCAGTATGTACATGCCTGTCCCTCTGAATAATCTGAGGGTATAGGAAATCTAGTCTATATATCAACTACAGAGGGTGGGGGAAAAATCAGTATTACTATATCACCAAAACCCCTAGAGACCCAAACAAACTTTTTTTTTAAATGCATGAAAAGTCAATACTAACTACCAGTTCAAAGAATCAGTAATCAATGCAGATTGCAAATCCAAAGATACGGAGCATCCAAGGCAAAAAACTAGATAATTCACTATAGCCTAACTAAATGATTTCCAAACTAAGGAAGTGAACAGCCTAACCACCAAATAACTTTCAAACAACTCAGGTAGTCAAGACCCAAGTCTCCTTTAATCCAATGGTCCACAGATACCAGCTCAGAAGACAGAATGCCACTTACTGAAGGAAAAAACAGTTAACCGAGGATTTTTCAGTGCATACTATGAACAAAATGAACTACTTTAGCTTAGAGCAACTTGGGCTTCAAGTACATTATTGACGCTGTTTCAAAAACCATGGCAGAGGTGTAAAGCAAATCTTACTAGTTAATACATTTTAAGACTAAGTAATAAAAGTTAATAAATCAACCCAATTACAACAAGCACAAGAGAACACATTTATTAATTCAGTAGTATCAACAATTAATGCAATTATAGTATGGGAACACACAGAAACCTCTATTAAATGCATCTATTTCAAAACTCCTAAAATCTATTACTATTCTTATACCAAAATCTGATACCAAATCCTATAAAACATTAAAATGTCAGGCAATCTAAACATCAAAGTAAATTCACAAGCAGTGAAATTATACAGGAGAAATAATATTCACAAATATAAATTTAATAACTGGAAAGCTAACCCTATCAAAATTCAATCATGCATAAGAACAGATAAATACAGTCAAAACAGGCAAGGCAGAATGTGTCAAAAACGCCTCCTAACATAGTAAATCTACCACCAATCTAGAGGGAAATATAAGTGTATATTCTGTTTAATTACTTCACTAACCATCTAGTTTTCTTAAGTTACAGCCTGCACATAGACTGTCTATGTATTTATGTAAATGAGGACACACAAGTCATATTGTTCATTTTCCTAAACAGGCACCCTACTAAATAAAAAACTACTAGGTTTAACATTGATTTAGAAAGACAAATAATTAAAAAATCATCTTTCCCTTCGTTTTTTTGCTGTTTTTTCAGAGGAATCCAATTTGATCATCCATTTAAGACCTTAAATCTCACAACTTAGAAATTTAAATGTAGAAAATGTCCATCAATGCTAACAAAAATAGCAAAATGTCAATAATTTTTGAAGACGGAAGAAAGATATGAGGCAGTTCATTATACTGTGCTCTCTAATGTATGTTTTTAAAATTCTATAATACGTTAAATTTTTAGAAATTGTTCAGGTATATCAGGTGATCTTCCTAAAAATCTTTAATTCTAAAACAAACTTAGTGGGAAGCATCAATTTATCAATAATTTGACAGCATACACTGACTTGAAGATAGTACTCAAATCACACCAACAATTATTCTACCAACAGACAGATATAAGGGTATATCTGTTTGGAAGTTACTGAGGAAATAGATGTAATGCAATTAAGTACATGTCTCATTTTAAAATGGTATATAGTTGATAACTAATAAAAAATTTTCATTCTTAGAACTGGAAGGGACAAATTTTCTAGTTCAGTGGTTTGCAAACTCTTGAGGTACCTGGAGAAAAGGGCCAGAGACAGGTCACCTTGTTTTATATATCAGGGATTATATGCACAATGTAAGATGTTGTTTTAAAAAAGGATCTAGCTACTTAAAAAAAAAAAAAAAAACCTTAAAGCCCATTGTTCCATTTCACTGCCTACATTCTACAGCTAATGCAGTGGCCTAGAAAAGGTTAAATGACTTGTATAGTATCATTCAAATAATGGCATTGTCAGAAACAGAATTCAGGATTCTTGAATTGTCCAGTTCTCCTTTCAAACAATGTACCACCTAAAATTTAAGTTACAGTGAGGAATAAAACTGTTTCAATCTTCTTGTCTGGAAACTAAGGTTATTAGACTAGATCATGTCTAAGATCATTTCCAGGACTAAAATTTTTAATCCATGAATGCCAAGTTAAACAGAGGTCTATATTAAGGGAATCAATGTTCTTAAACATAGCAGAACCCTTCAACCATCTTCAAGGACTTTAGAGAAACACAAGTCAAATACAGAAACAAGCTAACAGTAATTCAGACATTATCTTTGGGTCCTGACACATCTGCAACTTCTCCATCTTTTAATGGTGTTTGGATGTGAAACACTGTTCTCAAAGACCACTAAATAATCATACTGAAAGCTTTTTGGCTACTAGATATTTTTGAAAAAGATACTGGCCTATGAAAAACATACAACTTGCTGAAGATGTTCAAGTTACTGAATACCACATACAGAATCAAGTACATCATTCTTGTTTAAAATAATTGAATTGAGAAAAGTAGTAAGCAGAGCTAACAGATAACGGTCACAAAGTTTTAGTTCCCACCTATTAAAGCCTGAAAGAGGTTGCTCTGAAATATGTTAATAACCCGTTCTATGGAACTTCTGAGTTGTCTGTCTTCAGTTTGGCATAATTTCGAACGATATTCTTCCAAAAGAAGCAATGCTCTCTGGGTATCTGACAAGAAAAGAAGAGCCTGATTAAAATTACGTATTTACCAAAAAAAATGTATTACATGCTAGTGCAAATAATTCTGTAAGGCATCTAAACAGTTTCCCAAATCCTCCAGGTCAACCAATGTCACTATGTTCATATACACTTATTCCCTAAAATAACCAAAAAAACTTTTAAACATATATCACAGTAGAATAGAGTGAAGGTGAACAGTCTGTAATAAATGTGCACTGGTAATGTGCCATAGTAAAAGATCAACGTATTAGTAATTCAGTTTCAGATTACCTGATATGCAAAAGCAGATTATCTACAATTTGTCATTATAATCCAAATTTTAAGTCTTTCAAAATACTAGTTCTTAGTATCCCACAGTTGCTCACAAAGTGGTGTTTAGTAAGAATGACGAACACTAAAATAGCAATTCAGAGTTCTTTAAACACATGGGGGAAGTGGTTTAATTGCCTCACTAATCACTAGCGAGATATCAAGAAAGAAAGTTTAACAAACATTTAGGTGTTTCCATCTTCTGAAATGAGGTGAGGCTTAGATTTCCTAAGCAATAAAGCTAGGACCATGCTGTCTCATCAAAGTTACAAACATTTTTAAAACACCAATTACAAAACTGACATATGGAATAGCAAGTGACATCCACAAGGAGTTCCGAAGCAAATTCTCACCTTGCTTCCGGACAGGCATTTTTCTCCAGAATCAGGAAGAGGACCAACACCTTTAAAAACACAAAACAGAAAGGAGAATGAACTAAACAAAAGAATAGAACCGCAGAAAAACTAGCAATCCCCCTACTGAAATCGAAAAACTCCCATCTCTCTTTGAAAAGCCCACCTCACAAAGTTTCCCAAGTGAAAGCAAGTGCCTCAAAACCCAGCAGTGTCCGTCAACGTAGAAAGGCTTTTCCTAGGGGTGGGTAGCCTGCAAATTAAGAGTAGACAGAAGCCTACTTCCAAATTCTCCTCGAAAGCTTCCCCGTCCCCAAAGGGCACTAAATGCCTGGACTCGAGGCAGTCTCTTCCCCGGCACAAGTATCCACATTCCCCACCTGCTACTGGGGGCGGGGTGGGTGAAAAGGCGCTCAGACCCTTGGCCCCGGAGCCAGCAGCGGCCACAGAGCGCTGAGAAGGGACCACCTGGGCTGGCCAGCCGCCCTCCTCCGGCCCCCTCCCCTCGCTTGCCTCTCGGTGCTCGCTTCCTCCGGGCTACTCCAGCGGGGGCCGAACGGGGCAGCGGCCGCTCTCCACGACGCCCTAGCGCCCCACATGCACACCTCGGCGGGCCCCCACACCTGCGGCGCTGCCACAAAGTTCCTGCGAGCGGGGCGCTCGGGGCTGGGGTGCGCTCCGGACCCC